>MJUT01051446.1:0-16237 GCA_002080005.1 Gigantidas platifrons
CGCGCCGTCTTTATTTCGCGATTTACTGACGAAATCCACATTCGCGCTGTTTTAATTTCGCGGTTCACAGACAACCTTAATGGCCACTTGCGTACGTCGGGATTAATCCCGGATCAATGTGATCCAAGCTTAAGTCTAGCTTATTTTTTTAAGTTCACTTGCGCACCTTCGTTTTATCCATGAGTACGTTCATGTATTGAGTTCAACTCTGAGCCAGGTATAGGGCAGGTTTAAATACATGATCAAATAAACATGGACGATTATATTGATGACATAGATAGGATAAATGTTGTGGAAAGGTTGATAAGACGGGAACAAGTGATTAGGGACCGACAAAACCTTTTTTTAAACTATTCTGAGGATGAATTTATTGATAGATAGAGGCTGAATAAGGAGTGTGTATTGACAATATTAGCTGAAATAAGAGACAGTTTGGAACCAAAACAGAAAACATTATCATTAATTTCGCCTCTTAATCCGTTTTTAATTGCATTACGATTTTACGGAACTGGGAGTTTTTTTTTTAAAGTATCAGGAGATTTGTTCGGTGTTCATGAAAGCATGGTTTCACATATAATTAAGCGGGTATCCATGGCACTTGCTTCATTGAACAAACAATATGTTAAGTTTCCATCCGGAAATGAAGTTCAAGGAAATTCAAAGGCAGTTTATGCAGCAAAGCAGAATTCCTGGTGTTGTAGGTGCTATAGATTGTACACATATTCCTATCCAATCACCAGGAAGTTATACGGCAAAATTATTCCGCAACAGAAAAGGATTTTTTCCATGAATGTTCAGACAATATGTGACCATGATCTAATAATAACAAATGGTGTAGCAAGATGGCCTGGAAGTACTCACGACAGTCGTATTTTTTAGAACAGCCGATTTTGTACGGGCTTTTAAATTTTTCCACAAAGATTTCAATTGTGTCAAACTTCTTTCATGTACACCATGGCGAGAATTAAATTATTTTCCAATATTTTCCCATTCTTCGTTCTTTTTACTGATCATTTTCCCGTCGTTTTGTTTACTTTCAATTATACCTTATCTACTGTCAACCAACTCAATTAATACTGTCTTTTCTAATTCAGTAAAATTCGGAGATTTCTTGCTAGCCATTACTGATCCAATTTATCATCAAAACTTAAACACAGGCATAAGCTGTATTCACGTAAGAAATTGTTGAGTGACACAATAGCAAGCCAACAACAACTCACCTGAGTACAGCTTAACCTGGATTACCTGATCGCCCGATCAACAGGTCAAAGCGTCATTTTGAGAAATCGGTGATCAAAAATAATACATGACAGCTATGGATAAAACATTACATACATTCCCAACCTGCTATCGAAGTGAAATCTGTCTATAAAAGGATACAGAAAGAGTCAAACCCCATAAATATTTACAAAAATAAAATATGAAACTGAAGTGTTAATGTATATTGTAATATATAGTTGATACGGATACTTAACGGATACGGATATGTCTTAGACCCAAACCCTCTAATACAAGGTTAATGTATTTCTCGCAGGATAATCAAAAACAAGTAACAGTGAAGTGACAACAGTATTCTGTACGTGTATCACACTTTGCTAATATTTGAATACATTTAAAGTCGCATTTCTTAATAAACATCACATTAAGTTAAAATACGACATGAAAATCAAATATAAACAGACATAACCTTGTCATCAACTACCAAACACTATGTGATGGATTATTGTGTATTGAATACACTAAATTTATTAAGGGCCAGACTAGTGTAACATAAATAATAATAATAAATACATTAATAAATATATACATATAGATACACGATAATACAATACTATAGATCATCATATTCAATGAGCCACTGACGACTACAGTATTACGTAATCTCTCTACTCAGCGGGTGGCTTAGATGACCCTCCGATTTAACTGGTAAAACGACAATTTAAAAAGACAGTGACAATTTAGAAAAATAGTGACAATTTAAAAAGACAGTGACAATTTAAAAAAAAATAGTGACAATTCAAAAAGACAGCGAGAATTTAAAAAGACAGTGACAATTTAAAAAAAATAGTGACAATTTAAAAAGACAGCGAGAATTTAAAAAGACAGTGACAATTTAAAAAAATAGTGACAATTTAAAAAGACAGCGAGAATTTAAAAAGACAGTGACAATTTAATAATAAAAAAAGTGACAATTTAAAAAGACAGTGAGAATTTAAAAAGATTTACCAAATATAAGACCACGAAGGCTAATATAAAAAAATGTGCTAATTTAATAAGAGAAGTGCAAATATAACAAGATCATGACAAATATAAACAGGATTTGTCTAATTTAACTGGTAAAGGCTAATATAACTGGTAATGTTGAATTATTAGCATTTTCTATTTCCCAGTGGTAAGGTACATGACTTCAGGAATCACAGAAGTCCTCACAGTACATGTAAGTGACAAAAAAATTACCAAAATCTCCACAATACATATTCTGGTACATGCACGTATTTAGTGGGGGTTTTTTTTGTTGTTTTTTTTAAACTTTTCAAAAACTGTGTATTGAAAATATTTATATATTATCCCCTAAAACCACTGAGCCAAAGTAACCACAAAAAAGGAAAATTAACCATAGGGAAAAACTGACTTTTGTCATAAATGTATCAAATTTAACTTGAGAAAAGAGATATGTCTAGAGTCCCTTGTAATGTATTACATAAATATTTTCACAAGTAATATAATATTTTACCTGAGGAGAAAAAAAAGCATCTTGTGTATTTGAATTAAATTTTTTCATTTTGCTAAAAAAAAACCAAAGATATATATATATTATAGGCTATACACTAACACACCTATGATAACAATTTTGTTTGGACAGGAAGTCAAATTTTAAGTTCATGCCTACTTTATATGAATGTCTTGAAGGACCAGATAAGTTGAAGTAAATTATTTGCCCCAGTCACTTTGACATATCTTACATACATCATTTATTTTCCACTTTCAGATAGAGGCTGGAGAGGGTATTGAAACAGCAATAAATCAACTTAATCAAGAAAAGGTAAATAGTATTTTAAATAGTAAATGTAGAGATTAGTTGTTTAGAAACAAAATAAAAATATAAATCTTGAAAAAAATGTTGATTACCATATACATGAATTAGATTTGTAATATATTCAAATAATGTTGAATAAATTTCATCTTCATCAACAAAAGAAATCTGTTATTAAACTTCATGGGGATGGTCTATCAAAAAGTGATAAAAACAAAACTTATGCATGTAGTAGTTTTTGGAGACATGTTTTACAGAGAGAAGAGAAACCAGGATATTTGAGGTTTGATAATTTATCTATTGGATATGCTAGGAAGTTAAATATCTCTTTATCTATTGGATATGCTAGGAGGAGAAATATCTCTTTATCTATTGGTTATCCTAGGAGGATAAATATCTCTTTATCTATTGGATATCCTAGGAAAATAAATGTCCCTTTATCTATTCCATATGCTAGGAAGTTAAATATCCCTTTATTTATTGGATATGTTAGGAGGTGTAATATTAGTTATCTTGGTGTAATCAGGGGTGTACGGAATTTTATACCGGTGTTGAAAATTCATACACCCTGAGGCACAGCCGAAGGGTGTATGGATTTTCAACACCGGTGTAAAATTCTGTACACCCCTGATTATGCCAAGATAACAAATTTATTTCTTATGAAGCTTTCCTTTACTTCTTTTGATTACACCAAGATAACGAATTGGATTTTTTTTGGTGAAAAAGTACGGGGAAATTTTCAAAAAAGTAAGAGAAAATGTATTGTATTATAACGTCATATCTTCGAAAAACAAGTAACGTTGTATATGAATCATTTCGGTTTGGGTGCTTTTGAAAAGAAGTTGAATTATTTAGAGAAGACGAAAAAAGGCGATCGAAAGAATAAGAAGTATTTAGACAAAGAAGAAGAAGAAAAAAAGAAGAAGAAGAAGTATTTTCTAAAATTTCTGCTTCTGTATGGGAAGCAAATCTTTTCGTCGACATTTTTCCTTTGCATTGTTAGCAGACGTAAATAAATAAAGTTATTTCCCTCTGGTTAGCAGACATAAATAAATAAAGTCATTTCCTTTTTACTGTCTACGCAAAAAACAAAAAACAAAAAAACAGCGCATTGAGAAAAATGCTATTTTGTTTTCGATTTTACATATATTACACATATTAGTGTTTGTAATCATCAAATTTTATGTAAATGTATCATTTCATATCATACTATTGCTGTGCGTAGTTCAAAATTACTTTTTTATTTAATCCCGGGTGTCAATGGCTTAGCTGGGGTGGGGTGCTATTTACACCCAGGTAACTAACCAATCAGATTGCAAGATTCTTGCTTCATAAGAAATAATATCTTATTATCTATTGGATATGCTAGGAGGATAAATATCCCTTTATCTATTGCATATGCTAGGAGGAGAAATATCTCTTTATCTATTGGATATGGTAGGAGGATAAATATCTCTTTATCTATTGGATATGCTAGGAAGATAAATATCCCTTTATCTATTGGATATGTTAGGAAGATAAATATCCCTTTGTCTATTGATTATGCTAGGAGGATAAATGTCCCTTTATCTATTGGGTATGCTTGGAGATTAAATTCCATTTATTTATTGGATATGCTAGGAAGATAAATATCCCTTTATCTATTGGATATGATAGGAAGATAAATGCCACTCTGTCTATTGGATATGCTTAGATGATACATATCTCTATCTATTGGATATGCTAGGAGATTAAATATCCCTTTATTTATTTGATATGCTAGGAAGATAAATATGCCTTTATTTATTGGATATGCTAGGAGGATTAATATCCCTTTATCCATTGGATATGCTAGAAAGATAAATATCCCTTTATCTATTGGATATGCTTGGAGAGATAAATATCCTTTTATCTATTGTATATGCTATGAGGATAAGTATCCTTTTATCTATTGTATATGATATGAGGATAAGTATCCTTTTATCTATTGGATATGCTATGAGGATAAGTATCCTTTTATCTATTGGATATGTTAGGAAGATAAATATCCCATTCTTTAATCAAAAAGAATATGTCTTTTTTTCTGTGACAAATGACCAGAAAATCATTTTCAATGTTGATTATTTTTTTTATTTCATGTGAAGTCACTCTTACAAGATAAGATAACTCAGTTAGAAAGTGCTTCAGCAGAACAGGAAAAAGAAAATTCTGAAAAACTAGAAACATTACATAAACAGCTTCAGGAGGTCAAAGGTCAATTGAAAAGTTCACAAGATAAAATGGAGAAATTGAAAGACTCTGTCAATGATAAAAGTGAAAAGATGACACAGCTACAACAGAAAATTACTCAGCTAGAAGTTGATGTTCAAGGGAAAGTAAGTTTATGGTAATATTAGGAAAATATATATATACATATATATATATATATATATATATACTGTATATACATACCTGTTAACCTCAGAGATTGTGTATGTGGGAGATCTCCCACATTCCAACTATTTAATTTGGGAGATTTTGCGTGACGAACTTTTTCACACTAAAATTGTTAGATTAAAGCAAACAAAATTTACTGTACAACTTTTATTGTTGTTGCTGAGCAACATTACTTCAAACCACTTTGGTAGGACAATACAGCTTGTTTTGCTGATCTTAGAACAGAGTCACTTGGTTCGTACTCATAACACAACAAGTTTTGATTTTGCTTTGCACATAATAAAGAACAAAGTGTGTCATTGTTCAACTCAGATCTCATATCTGTCTGGATTTTTTTTAACATAGAAAAAATTCTCTCTGGGTCTGCATTTTTAAGATTGGTTGATTTCCTTGTTGAAGCAACTGCTTTTTTTGTGTGAATCTCCATCAGCATGTCTTTTAATATCATATACACCACCATGGCTGACACTAAAATTTGTAGAACAAAGTTTGCAAAATGCCATATCATTCCCAAAAGAAGTAGGCTGCACCCAATCGTATAATTTTGTCCAGTCCTCCAAGAATTTGCAATAATGTTTCTTTTTCTTTGAAGAAGGGGTGCTAGGTCCTGAATTTCAATGTCTCCTTGATTGTGACATAGTTGAACTGTATTTTTTTTAAAGTTTTTTTCGTATTTAAGTAAGTAATTGAACGATACTCGCCTTCAAATTTTCTTTTTTCACAACTTTGATTCGTGTAGTTATCCATTCGATATTGTAAACAACTTACATTATCGGCGTTTCTAGTAAAAACCGAGAGAATTCCGAGTAACAATCGGCTGATTCACGCAAATGTTTTAATGACCCAGCTGATAAAAACAACAAAAATGGCATCCTAATTTTCGATTTTAATCAAATTTATGGTCGCGGGAGATAATGTGGGAGAAGTATTTCAAAGCGGGAGTTTTTAGTCTCCTGCGCGGGAGGCACATTCTTTGCGGGAGGCCGAGCTCAAAAGCGGGAGGGTTAACAGGTATGTATATATATATATATGTATGTAGCCAATATATATAGAATAACAGCAGCATTGAAGGTCGGAACAGACATTGTCACTAATATCACAACAAGTGATATCAGTGATAATGTATGTCGATACCTTCAAAACTGATGTTATTCTTATCGGTATTAAACGTCATAATATGACATCACACTAATCTATATTTTCCGGTATCATAGTCTGTTGATACTGACATTATCATACTGTGAGATCAAAGGAAAATGTCCAATGAAACTGATTTGAAAAAGAAAAATGGATTATACTTAAATAAAACATTAAAACTACTGAATCCTATATATAGTTGCTATGGTTTCTATTTTTATTTATGTGATGAACTATAGTACAGTGAAACCTATCTAATCTGATTCCTGAATAAACTGGAATCCCATATTTAACTGAACTTAAGTTAGAATCCCATTATAGAAAATCTTTGTTAAAACAAACCTGCATAAACCGAACACCTTTCTATTCCAAAACGCACAAATTGGTCCCAAGAATGTTTGGTTTAGACAGATTTTACTGTATAACAACTTGTGCATTCTGAATTCATGAAAGTGCATTAGGGCCGCATAATTGAAATTATTAATACCTGTTTTTTCTGTCACATGAAAATCTCAATATTTCAGGAGCATCCATGTAACAATTACTATTTTATTTCAGACAGACTTACTTCTTGCTGCAGAAGCTGCTAAAACTAGTCAGAGAGCAGATTTAGAGAATCATATTAAAACAGCTCAGAATATGGTTGAGGAAAAAACCAATGAATTGTCTAAAATGAAACAACAATTGCAACAGGTAGAAATATACTTATTGATAATATCAGATCAATGCAAATAGTGATAGATGTAATCTAAATAAAAACTGCTAACCTCAATTCAATTTTCAAGACAATAACTTGAGTAATTATTATTGTCTATTGTCTATAAATAACAACAACAGGGTCAATTCTCTAGATTAAAACACTTGTAATACGTCAACTGCAATTGAAATTGGGAAATTTAGACAATTTTATATTGCACATAGATGAGCAGTAGTATTTTGTAGCTCTGTCATTTTGGTGTTTTTTTTTTCATTTAATGGATCTAAGTGATATTTGGATTACAAAATAAAACCTTTGTTTTGTGTTATCTGTTTCCAAAGGCAGTTGACAATGAAAAGAAAATGTGCAAAAAAAGACAAAAAAGTCATATGTGTGAATAAAGGTGATTCAGGTAGAAAAAAGATTCAAATTATCTTTGTACCACAACTATCAGGAAAAGCAAATTAGTTCAGTTCCCCAGTCACAATCTTGAACCTGTTGATGGCTGTCAGTATTTAGTAAATTGTTAGAACTACAATGTATATAAAAATGTAATTCAATGCTAAATATTTCAGACACTACAAGACCTGACTTCCAAGAAAGAGAAGATAACATCACTAGAGGTCAATATTAAGGAACATCAAGATAATATTACACAGCTAACACAACAGAATACCACTACTGAACGACAGCTGGCTGATAAGGTATTGTAAAAGTGGTATTGTGTATTCGTTATAATATCCACTGGTAAATATCCTGTGAAAATTTATCCCTGTGTAGATAATATTTTATTTATAGGATACAATATACATTTATAGTCTTTTGTAGAGGTCAATATGAGTCTCAATAGACCAGAAAAGGTGCGGTCATGGTCATGATCATATGGTAGTTGGATTTACAACTACCTATGTAATCAGTGCCTATCACCACTAAGGTGAATTCAAATGCCGTTCATGACGAGGTATACTCGATACAACATTATGTGATAAAGTTTGTCAGTGACTTGCAGCAGGTCAGTAGTTTTCTCTGGGTACTCTGGTTTCCTCAACCAATAAAACTGACTGCCACGATATAACTGATATAACTGAAATATTATTGAAAGTGCTGTTAAACCCTATAACCCTTACCCTAATAGATAAGAAAAAATCAATATTGATTTTTTTTGGTCTTTTAAAACTCATATCGACCTTTACAAAAGACTATAATTGTCTAGAATTCATTGTAAATTTGTTCTCTTGTAGACTGAATTGCTGGAGAAGAATGAGAATATACTTACAGAAACAAAGTCTACTTTATCATCTACACAGAAAGTATTAAGTGAAACAAGTCAGAAGTTAACACAAACAGAACAAGTATTAGAAACAGTAAGTTAGCAAGTTAAACATGATTATTAGGGTAAGAAAGTTTAAATGCTGATGGTCATCAATTCCACCAATATCAGCAAGATGAACAATCACCTCTTACCTTAACACACTGAAAACAAAAAAGACCATGACATAGTTAAAATAACACTTTTGTATTGTTTTCTCATTAGGTAAAAGAACTACTAGAGTCATAGCTGTAAATCTTGAAAACTTTCCTTGGATTGGGATTTTGGGCTCTTTTTTTAAGAACATTTCTGTCTAAGAATCAGCAATAGAATGCATTGTATTTCACTTGAAGCATCATTATGATATGTAGAATAATTTTGTTAAAATGAAGAATATAGTGGATCCAGATCCTGGAAAATATAGTTGGGAAGAGACGAAATAGTTAGCATTTTGTAGTGGGTACAATGTATCTACTGTTTTTCAAAGTCTACAAGAGGGATCTTTTAAGTGCACGGAGCATGACACTCTCCAATCTCCAAACACAAGTCCACTATAGTCCACAGTCAAACTTTTAATATTATATTCTGACAACTCAAGTCTTTCCACCACCATCTGGGGGACATGCTTTACCAAAACTATATGATTTGATAACCTATCAAGCAGTTTTATAATATAAAAGAAAATTTTCAGACAAAGAAGAATCTTAACTCTGAGATCAGTAAACTTAATACATCTGTAGAGAAGAAAGAAAAGAAAAACAAAAAGTTGACAGAACAAAATCAATTATTGGTATGTAATATTCATGTAATATGTTATGTAGTTTTTATATAGGATTTTTTTTTACTTTAATATTTAATGAAGATTCATATTGATGTTCATTAATGTAGTAATATTTCCTGTTGAAAATAATATACAGTTGAACATCACTATTTTGAACTGGAATAGTAAAATCTTTCCCTTGGATGACTGGAAGTAGATATTTGGTTTGGTTTGTAGCATAATTTATCATAGATAATTGAATATTCTGGTATTTTGATGTAAAATGAATGGTCCCACAAACTTCACCACAACGAAGTTCACTCTATTTTAATAAAACTTTTTATATTTTGAATCATTTGATTATGATGAACACGTAAGTTCATTTTGCTACCTTTTCCCTTCACTTACTAAGTGTGGAGAGTATATTTCATTATTTCATTGTAAAAAGTCATTTGAATGTTGGTAAATATGTTTTGGAAATGCACCTGCACAAACAAATTTTGGTTTTCATAGGAAAATATTTTAGAAAGTTGTGGTCTGAATATGCAGTACATAAATGCACCTAATATTATTTTGGGTATAACACATTCTTTAGATCCAGGTAACACTAATAATCAAGTCATTTTGATTTTAAAGTATTATTTATATAAATGTAGATGTTTGGGTGATAAACCCAGTATAAATAGAGGTATGAAATGCCTGAAATATTGTATTAAAATAGAAAAGACAACCATAAATTTATTATCCTCTACACAAAAAGAATATATATGTAAAAAGGGGTTGCCATTTGAAAATCTCCTTGGTGTTTGACATTTCAGTGTAGTTTTACAAAATGTTGGTTTTATAAATTAAATGTCTGTTGTCTAGGTAGAATTGTATATACATATCATATGTTTTTTTTTCTATATTTGTATCTGTCTGTTTTCTATAAAATAAACAAATTACAAAAAAAATATATTTATTAAGATTTCTTACTTTGAATGATATACTTTTTTGTCAACTCTGTTCAACTGTTGATGAGATATTTTTATTTTCTGTATTAAATTTTGAATTTAATAAAATAATATCCAGATACTAATATGAGAATAGTTCTGTTTTTTAGGTCACTGAAGAGAAAAAGAAAGAACTTCAAATTACAGAATTATCAAAAGATTTGGAGAATACTCAGAAATCTTTATCAGACACAAAGCTTGCTCTTGACACAAAAGCTGCTGAGTTTACACAAGTATGTAATTTAGATCATATCATAATTGTCAGCTTGTAACCTTCTCTTCTATTTAATTTCTTACTAAATTTATGAAGAAGAAGAAAACTGAATGTTTAGGTTTGCTTTGGTTTTATGGTGTTTTATGCCACTTTCAACAATATTTCTGTTATATCGTGGCTGTCAATTTTATTGGTGGAGGAAACCAGAGGACCTGGAGAAAACCACTGACCTGCGGCAAGTCACTGACAAACTTTATCACATAATGTTGTACACCTTGCCCTTGGCGGGATTCGAACCCACAACATCAGTGGTGATAGGCATTGATTGCATAGATAGTTGTAAATCCAACTACCATATGATCACGTCCATGACGACCCCTGAATGTTTAAGAAATGCCATGATTGTTTTTTTTTGTTTCAAGTAGAATGAATTAATATTCCATGATATTATTCTAAAATAAATTTCACAAATTGTGTTCCCTCATAATAAATGAACATCCAACTCTTATTGTGAACACAATGTATACATTTTGGAATTTTGACAAGTCTTAGTGAATTTGATATTCATTTTTCTTTTATTGCCAACAAGAATTTATAACACTTGTATAAATAAATTTATTTCATGTTTTTTTTCTCTCTCTCTCCTCATTGTAAATTAATGATTTAATTATACAGGCTCAAGTAGTACACCAACAGGAAGTGACATCATTGAAGAAAGAAACAGAAACATACCAACAAAAATCTAATACAGCAGAACAACAACTTACCAGCAAGGTATTAAAGTATTTAATGGTTAATGATTTATCAGGGAAATACTGTTAAATGTAAGAAAAATAACATGGACAAGATTTGGTTCATCGGCAGATGTTAGATTATTCCAAATGCCAAATGATCATGTTCATTTTATAAAATTCCATATTGTATTTGGTTGCTCTTGTCAAACATAAAAAATTTAATTTCTTTTTTATTACCAGTTGAAAGAAGTCACAGATCAAAAAGAAAAAATAAATGAGGATAAAACAAAGCTAGAGACTTTGTCGTCAGAATTACAGAAAAAATTAACACAAAAAGAAGAGGAACTAAAATCTACTGCTGAGAAATTGGAAAAAGAAAAGGTAAGTCATGTATGTATGTACATGTTAGAAGTATTCAGGAACGTTTTGTGTATCAGGATGAATTTGATACATAGATCTCAGATATTTATTTCTCCCCACTTTTGTGTGTGACATTCGTTTTTCCCCTTTCTGTCCACCTGTTTGTCTATCACAAAAGTAAGTGCGTCTATTCATACATTTTAAATGGGGATTCTTCAAAACTTTGCATGACTGCTTATTACCATATGAAGATTCACATCTCTTTATGGCAATTTGATCAAAGTATTTTTGAAGGAATTATTGCCCTTTTTCATGTGTAGAAAATGATATGATAATCAGATTATTAAGTCGTACAGTCAAGTCTCATTATATTAAATGATTACTTCAATGTCTTATGTCAATACACAACCACCCATTTATGTACCATCCAAAAGGCTAGTTGTATGTTTGATTTGTCTCATACAACTAGTTGACTTCCCCCCTTTCTGAGGGGTTGTGCCCTGTAGTAGAAGAACTAGATCCTATTGTTTTATACTATTGTTCCTTAGGAGAAGACTACTACATTGTAGTACACAAGGACAGTAATTACATTTTAAGTGTTAATATATATGCACCTTTTTTACAGGTTGAAATACAAGAAAACTTTGAAAAGAGTAAAACAGACTTAAATGGTAAAATAACATCACTAACATCACAGATCGATTCTTTAAATACCCAGTTACAGAAAGAAAAGGTAACATCAGAAATAAATCAGGTAGAGTCAAACTTGTATTAAGAGGTCACCTTAAGGTTAAAGAAAAAGTGGTCTTTTAAGACATGTAACTTTTCAAAAGAGGTTCAATTCATATGAAATGTTCTTTGATAGGACAAGAAAACGGCGACATTTTAATACAGGTGACCACATGGACAGGTTATACTAAATTGTTATTGAATTGTGGTTTTACTTTTGTGTTTCATAAGAACCCTTTCCAAACTTGTATCGACAGTTACCTTTGGGAAAATGAAAAATGACCACTTAAGACAAGGTAATTTATTTGAAAACATGGCGGTTGCTTTGCAATGCTGCATTGTTTTTATACCGATTTATCGTCAAATTAATTATTCTGTGAATGTGACGGCATAAATCTGGTGACTATGCAACTTGGTATCCGTCTTTGTTGATCTTTTCAACTATAGCTTAATGTGTTTAAAACACTCACTTGAATCATAATAAAGAAACTATCATAACTGTTAAATGAAGTGAACAATTAAACAGCTGTTTCTTTTAAGACATTAATGTTTATTTACTATCATAACATTACTTGTAATTCTCTGTGTGGAGATTTCACATTTCAGAATACATTCTGTGTGTGTATTTTGTAATTAGTTTATTTGCAGAAGGACATCAAGAAAGCAAAAATAAAACAGAATGTTTATCTAAACCAAAAAACTCTTCAAAAACCTTATCACTAAAAATAAAGATACATTTTCTTTTCTTTCTTCAGGAAACTTTATCAGCTACAGCTGGATCAGAGAGTACTTTAAAATCTCAGGTAAGAGTACATCTTTTTTTTTTTAAATAAACTTGTATGCAGTCTTACATCACAATTTGGATAGATAAGCATTTAAAAAAATGATGTGACAAAACGGGGAGTGAAACGTTTGAGTACAACTATGATAACACTTTATGTATTGGATACAATGTTTTTATTGGCTGTTTTTGTAAGCATGTCCAATCAGTCATAAAACGTTTGAGTATGATATTTACTCTCATACATGAAAAAAACTCTTAATCAGAATGTTTTGATATTCAAAGTGTTCTGATTGGATGATTTCGGAGTATGGCTGGGTATGAAAATCGTACTCAAACTTTTTGAAAGATTCTGCTACTTGTTTTCATCATGTTGATTTTAGACTACTTTTGCTCAGTTGTGTAGAATTTTATATGGCAAAAATGTATGAACGATTAATGTATTATGAACAAAATATAATTTAGATATTTTTATCTGTTTAAATAGATTGCAGATTTGATGACAGAAAAAACTGCTTCAGAAAAACAAATAGAAGATTTACAATCACAGCTGTCACAAACAACAGAGAAATTAGAAGTTCAAGTAAGATCAATATAAATACAAAATTTAGATATATAATTTAGTCTGCACTACACATCACAGATATGCTAAAAAAATTTATTGGCAGTAAGAAATCCAAAGAAAATAAACTGGATAGCCAAAATCTGCTAATGTTAACCATACCTGAAGGAGAGGAGGCTTTAATAATTATTATGTAATTTATTTTATTTTCAGTAATAAATATATTTAATAAACAATGACTATTGGGAGGTTGATACTCTCAAAGACCAGCAGAGGTACTAACCCAGTAAAGATTGGGAGGTTGATACTCTCAAAGACCAGCAGAGGTACTAACCCAGTAAAGATTGGGAGGTTGATACTCTCAAAGACCAGCAGAGGTACTAACTCAGTAAAGATTGGGAGGTTGATACTCTCAAAGACCAGCAGAGGTACTAACCCAGTAAAAAAAATTGTATCTGAACAATATAACTGTTTATCCTTCAGAAATGAAAATCTTATATTTACTGATCTTACTTTGATTTGTAGAAAGAGCAGATAACTCTGAAAGAACAACAATTACAAGGAATGATTCAGGAGAAACTAGATGAGATAGATAATCTTCAACAACAAAATAAGGTACCGGTATATTAAAACAATGTTTTACACATGGAATAATTAATAAAAAGTCAAGCTTGTATTTAACGGTCACCATTAGGGACTAAGAAAAAATAACCTGATAAGAGACCTGATAGCTTAGTCAAGAATGGGAGATCTACATTGTCAATTCTGTTCTGTAATGATTCACATATTACTGTTACTTTTACATCTTATATTGGAATGAGCTATAAATTAAGTAGTATGTATATGTTGTTGAGTTATTTAACAAATTTCTTGTATTTTCTGTAAAATTTGCCTAATTTGAAAATTTAACAATTTGATTTTATATCAATAAAATGACCATTAAATCTTATATTATGTTCAAGTCCTGGACATTAAATTTAACATATGCTACGATATGCAATAGTTCAATGTATCTTCTTTCTTATGTGAGTGATACAAGCTGATGTTAGTCCCTATTTTAACTTCAATCATTCAAAGCTTATCATGAATAAGGGGAAAAGGTATTGATTCTTGTATGCTTCTTTCAGGCTTTGACAGAAAAACTGGAATCATTAGAATCAAATCTACAGACAGAATCAGCATCTTTGACAGAACTGAAAGAAAAATGTACAAATTTAGAAACAGACCTGGAGAAAGCAAAAGAAAGAGAAACAGAACTTAACAATTCATTTGATGAACTCAGTGAAGTAAGTTAAGATAGGGAAACAGAACTTAAGAATTCATTTGATGAACTCAGTGAAGTAAGTTAAGATAGGGATACAGAACTTAACAATTCATTTGATGAACTCAGTGAAGTAAGTTAAGATAGGGAAACAGAACTTAACAATTCATTTGATGAACTCAGTGAAGTAAGTTAAGATAGGGAAACAGAACTTAACAATTCATTTGATGAACTCAGTGAAGTAAGTTAAGATAGGGAAACAGAACTTAACAATTCATTTGATGAACTCAGTGAAGTAAGTTAAGATAGGGAAACAGAACTTAATAATTCATTTGATGAACTCAGTGAAGTAAGTAAGATTTCATGCTCACAGATTATATATTTTATAAATAGAATTTTTTGCCTTAAATTGGGGTCGTCATGGCCATGATCGTATGGTAGTTGGATTTATAGCTACCTATGCAATCAGTGCCTATCACCACTTATGTTGTGAATTCAAATCTCGATCAGGGAGAGGTCTACAACATTATGTGATAAAGTTTGTCAGTGACTTGCGACAGGTCGTGGGTTTCTCCGGGTCCTCTGGTTTCCTAGAGACCAATAAAACTGACCGCCACGATATAGCTGAAATATTGTTGAAAGTGGCATTAAACACCATCAAACAAACAAACATCAATCATAAATTGTATAAAAATATAAGGCTAATCTGAAAGAAGCATGTTATTGATATGCTACTGTATATTCTTACTGATGTTGTGTATAATACATTTATTTCATTTCCAATCAAAGTAAGCTGCATAGAAATTTGATACAAGGAGGAACATCTATAGTAAAATTTTGCAATTTTTACATTGAACAGTATGTATAAATTGTAAAATATATGTTAATTATACTAGAAATTTTGACCATTGATCTCAACATTGAATGTATGCTTTTCCTTGTAGGTCAGAAATGCCATGAATACACAGATGGTTGAGTTAGATAAAGAACTTGCAGAAAACAAGTCAAAAAGAGAAGAATTACAGCAAGAAAAGGTCAGTCCACCTCATCATACTCTTAAAGGTTTTCTGTATATAAGTACAATGAGATTAATCTTTTAAAATATACACCTTATCCTTTTTTATACTTTCAATGAATGGTAAACATTATTTATGATCTGTTAGTGTCAATCAATCTGAATTAACAGTCATAAAACTGCCTTGTAAGAGTTTTAATTAACAGTCATAAAACTGCCTGGTAAGAGTTTTAATTA
>MJUT01051446.1:19674-29896 GCA_002080005.1 Gigantidas platifrons
CCTGTTTAGCCATTTGGTTTTATTGCTATCCTGTTTAGCCATTTTGTTTTATTGCTAGCCTGTTTAGCCATTTGGTTTTATTGCTATCCTGTTTAGCCATTTTGTTTTATTGTTATCCTGTTTAGCCATTTTGTTTTATTGCTAGCCTGTTTAGCCATTTGGTTTTATTGCTATCCTGTTTAGCCATTTGGTTTTATTGCTAGCCTGTTTAGCCATTTGGTTTTATTGCTCTGGAATGCTTTAGAATTATTTGGCTTTCTAATGTTTCGATTTTGATCATCCCTGATGGAGGTTATTTCAGAAACGTGTCATATCCAGCGTTTCGGTTTTGATCGTACCTGATGGAGATTATTTCAGAAACGTGTCACATCCAGCATTTCGGTTTTGATCGTACCTGAGGGAGGTTATTTCAGAAACGTGTCATATCCAGCGTTTCGGTTTTGATCGTACCTGATGGCGGTTATTTCAGAAACGTGTCATATCCAGCGTTTCGGTTTTGATCGTACCTGATGGAGGTTATTTCAGAAACGTGTCATGTCCAGCGTTTCTGTTTTGATCGTACCTGAGGGAGGTTATTTCAGAAACGTGTCATGTCCAGCGTTTCGGTTTTGATCGTACCTGATGGAGGTTATTTCAGAAACGTGTCATGCACACTAAATTTGATATCTACGTTTTTATGCCATTGCCATTATATGTCTGACAATAAGTTGATATTTTAAATTGATACCTCGTTCAAATTATAAATGAAGGTAATGAAATATAATTTTAAAATTCTCTTTAAACATTCCTGTCATGTTATTATACTTAATTTGTAGGAAGTCACTGAATTACTTGGTGCTAAAGAAATTCTGATAAGTCAAAAGCTGGAAGTTACAAAACAATTAGAGGATATTGAAAGTACTATTAAAAAGGTGAGTGAAAGGGGAGATAATTTGTATACAGTGAGTGAGTGATTGACTTGTTTAACAAATGAGCAATTTTTCATGTAGCATTAAGTGATAAGAGCAAATGCTGGTTGGCTGATAATCAGGATAATTTGTCCGATTGGAGCGACGTGTTTACCCTTGGACTGTTGTTTCAGTAAGTTGGCACCATTCAAATCCAACTATGAATTTTGGTTTAGTACAGAGTGGACATCATCATCTCATTGAAAAGTAACATGCTCTATCAATAATAAAGCTAAAAAATTGCTCATTTGCATTAAACACCAATTCCTAACTAACTTGATACTTGCCTCAGACTGGTCAAGTTGATATGTTGTAAAAATCACTTTATGCCATGTAAAGCAATAATTCAGCCAGTAAGTCATACTATGATTAAAGCTGCTATTTTGAAGTACATTAATTGAATTTAAAAGGATTAAAATGTTAATTATTGTAATTATTTTGTTCACTTAGAAACGTGACAGTTGTTTTAATAAGTGATAATTATGAAATGAAAAGTAGATTATGAAACATCCTAAAATTTAACTAATTTGTTGATAATATTGGTATGTTAAGTTGTCAAAGCTCATAAATCATACTTCTTTAGTCCTTGATGATGCTTATTGAAGATAGAATAGTAGCAGTTGTTCTCATGAACACTGACTGTCATGTGGTCAGTAAATTTAGTACATGTAATTCTTCTAAAAATGTTGTTTAATGTTGATGATGTTTGTACTTGATGATAAAAAAAAATTATTTAAAGTTCAAATGATGCCATGTGATACAATATATTTGGTCTTTTTTGCCATTTTTTTAGCCATTACCCAAGCTCTGTTAAACATTACAATATTGTCTTTTATAAAGTTTTCATTAGATGATAATTGTTATATTTCTCAGACAAAAGATGAAAAAGAAGAAGCCGAGTTGAAATTTACAAATCTTCAGAAAAGTTTGAGAGAAGAGAATTCATTACTTCAGACTAAACTTGTAAGTTTTGTTATTATGAAAACATTGTAGTATATGATGAAAACAGTATATATCGTTTTATTTCTTAAGTATAAAACATAGATTTTCATGTTAAATGACTACCATTTCTTTATGAAAGATTTCAGTACATTAAATTCTGATAATGTTGTGAGTCCCTGAGATTTGAATTTATGTCAAACCTGCATGCATTTTATTGAGAGTTGAACTTGTATGTAGTTTCATTGAGAATTGAACTTGCATGCAGCTTCATTGAGAGTTGAACTTGCATGCAGCTTCATTGAGAGTTAAACTTGCATGCAGTTTCTTTGAGAGTTTAACTTGCATGCAGTTTCTTTGAGAGTTCAACTTGCATGTATATTTTTGAGAGTTGAACTTTCATGTAGTTTCTTTGAGAGTTGAACTTGCATGTAGTTTCTTTGAGAGTTAAACTTGCATGTAGTTTCTTTGAGAGTTAAACATGCATGTAGTTTCTTTGAGAGTTAAACTTGCATGTAGTTTCTTTGAGAGTTAAACTTGCATGTAGTTTCTTTGAGAATTAAACTTGCATGTAGTTTCTTTGAGAGTTAAACTTGCATGTAGTTTCTTTGAGAGTTGAACATGCATGTAGTTTCTTTGAGAGTTAAACTTGCATGTAGTTTCTTTGAGAGTTGAACTTGCATGTAGTATCTTTGAGAGTTGAACATGCATGTAGTTTCTTTGAGAGTTAAACTTGCATGTAGTTTCTTTGAGAGTTAAACTTGCATGTAGTTTCTTTGAGAGTTAAACTTGCATGTAGTTTCTTTGAGAGTTTGACTGGCATGTAGTTTCTTTGAGAGTTGAACATGCATGCAGTTGCATTGAGAGCAGAACTTGCATGTAGTTTCTTTGAGAGTTAAACTTGCATGTAGTTTCTTTGAGAGTTGAACTTGCATGTAGTTTCTTTGAGAATTAAACTTGCATGTAGTTTCTTTGAGAGTTGAACTTGCATGTAGTTTCTTTGAGAGTTAAACTTGCATGTAGTTTCTTTGAGAGTTAAACTTGCATGTAGTTTCTTTGAGAGTTTGACTGGCATGTAATTTTTTGAGAGTTGAACTTGCATGTAGTTTCTTTGAGAGTTGAATTTGTGTTGAAATTGCATGCAGTTTCATTGAGAGCTGAACTTACATGCAGTGTCTTTGAGAGGTGAACTTGTGCCCATGGAGAATCTGGTTTCTAATATCAATGTTTGGTTTTTTTTAGTCTGAAGAAGAAAACTCCAAGTCTGACATTCAACGAGAATTAGATGAAGAACAAGCAAAATATGAGTTACAAACGACTGTCCTTAATGAGAATTTGACAACTATAAGAGGTGATCTAGTAACTACTCAGAAACAAGTGGAAGACCTCAGTAAATTTAATGATGAACTTAGAGGTGAAAAATTAGGTAGGTTATTTTCATTGTATTAATCTTGTCAGTAGATTAGTAAGTAGTGCAAACTTTAATGTGAGTATACAGATGAACCACTAAAAGGACCTTTTTAGAAATAAGTATTAGGCTTTTTAAGGACAATCATTGGCTAAGATTAACCATATTTGGTCAGTTACCCTACATAGCAAACATTTATCCAGTCAATGCAATTTGACTGTTTAAATATAGCAAGTTAAGGACAAAAATAAGTAGGTATCTATATTTTACTTTACAGCCTTAGAAGCCAAGTTAGAAAACAACAATGATGAAAGAAGATTGTTACTAGAAAGGTATGTATAATTCTTTGTTAATTATTATAAGATTTCTTTAATATCTTCTTATGGTCACTGATTCAATTAAATGTTTTGGTACTGCCACTGAGTTTGTTTACATGTTAAGAAGAATATCAGATAGGATCAGGCCCTTCAGTCATAAAACATTACAGTGTGAATGTTATACACATGCTCCAAAATGGTCCAATCAGAACAATGAATATACTGCATACAGTGTTTTGATTGGTCATTTGTTGAATATGAGCCATGGTTGTTTAAAATCCTGGAAATCACAAAAACAAAGACATCTATATTATATATTTCTTAAGGAAAACTAAAAATTTAGAAATATATGTAATCCTTTATTTAAAAAGTGTATTGTAATTACTAATTCAGGTGCCTTACTAGTGAAAAAGAATGTGAAAAACTTCAAGAGAAATCTTTAGAATTACGACGAAAATTTGACGACACACAAGCTGCTTTACAGGAACTTGGAAGAGAGAACCAGTCATTACAAGTATGTTTACTATTTATAAAGCCTAAATGTCTTTAAAACTTAAATTTCTGGAAATAGATGCATCAATTAATGGTTGCTTAATTAAGACATAAATTGCATGTGAAATTTTTCCCATGTGGAAATAAATTCATTTTGTCAGTATTTTTATCATAAATATCTGTCGTAAATTGGCACGAATAGAGGGGCAATGAGTTTTCAACATAATTTTGAATACTTTTTATAAATATATTATTAAAAATAATCATTATCATTTAAATAACAGCTTTAGAGAATGTAGCCCTACCTATTTCAAAACAAGAGGTACCAAGAAAGGTGGGTTTTTTTGTATGTGGAATGTATTTATCTGTTCATCTGTTTTTACGATGTATTTTTATACCCCCACTCCACCGGAGGGGGTATACTGTTTTACCTCTATCCATCCCAAGATATTTTTCATCGCATTTTTCTCAGCAACTATTGATGGCAGAAATCTGATATTTGGTCACAAGCTTCATATAGGTATGCCATATTGTGGGCACCGATTTTGGACCCGTCAGATTCATACTTCCTGTTTGCCGACTTAGTTGGTTTTTATACACATTGAACATATATACGGGGGTATCACAAGTGAGCATTAGCTCACAGTTCATCTTGTTTTATATGAGTTTCTTCTGAAAATTCCTCTCAGAAATATACATAGAGTTATCATGTAACTATTACCACTTCTGACAAAAAAGGGGGATGTGGAATCTTTGATATAATTTAAAGAAAAAATGAAATGTTAAAATAAAATGTAATCCCTTTTCAAAACCTTCTCCAAATAACTCTGAAATTTATAAAATTGAATGTCATAAAGAACTTCAGGGTTGCATAAGGTGAGCAGTAATGCTACTTTTATAAGATTTATGTGAATTGTGAAACCAATGTTAAAAGTAAAATATATCAAGAATGGCCAAAATCTTTTACCTAAAAGTTCATTGGAAAAGGAATGGGTAAGAGAAATATAAATCTGTTCAATTTAATGACGTTATATTTAATGATGGCAATAAGTACAGGTAAACAATATTAACACCTGATTAATGGTTCATTGACTACCTCGTCTCAAACTTTAATGGTGTTACGGTATATATGTTTTGACCTTTTAACCGTGGCTTCACAAACAACCTTTTCTCTGTTTTTATACTACATACTCATTTTAGTGTATGAGTTTTACTCATTGTTGAAGATCCTGTTGTGACTGTGAAATGTAGAACAGTAATAATAAAAGTTCTGTTCCTTTGCTTGAATTTATGTCTTAGTTTGATGTTGAATAGTCTCTCATGCTCATTTACATTCATATCTTTTCTTACTATAACAAATTGGTGTCTTAAGTATAAAGTTTGATAGTCTCTTATGCTCATTTACATTCATATCCTTTCTTACTATAACAAATTGGTGTCTTAAGTGTAAAGTTTGATAGTCTCTTATGCTCATTTACATTCATATCCTTTCTTACATATATATATTTAGTATAATACAGTAAGTAGAATGTTTTCTTACATTTTTATGAGGTTTTTGGATTTCTACTTTTGTGTTTTCTAATTTCCTCAATTTATAAAACTTGGTGGTGTAATGGTTAACATATTTGCCTCAAGTGGAGTAGATTTTGGGTTCTAGCTCCAGTCAGGTCAAAACAAAAACTATAAAAGTAATATTTATTACTTCTCCATTAAGCATGTAACACTAAGGAATAAGAGCAGAGGCATGTCTACCTACGGACTGTTGTTTTATTGAGCTAAGACCACATCTGTGCTATGGACTGGGTACTGGTGACTGGTTTCGTGGCTAAGCACACAGAGCTGCATAGCATACCCCTAGGTGGCAGATAGGTAGTGTCCACTCTATGGGAGGTTGTCAGATTATAATACAGAAAGCCTGACCATCAGCCTTAGTGGGTAACATGTTTGGTGAATGCATGCTAAAAACCTCTTTGTAGATTTAGAAAAAAAAGTAACCCATTGTAGCTGTTCCCTCCCTCCCTCATATCTGTGGATGTTTAGCAAGCAACACTCTATCAATCTCGTTCGTGGAATGAGTTCATACTGAGCTGATTGTTATGTATATTTGACTAGTATGAAAAGGTTTACCCTCACTGTTCAGTGACACGCCCTAGCCTTAATTTCTTTATCACGTAATATAGTAAAGAAATAATTCATATTGTCTGAACCCATCCAGATATTTGTTAGGAAGTTGATAGTGGAAATGATAACAATTCAGACTGTCTTTGAAATTACAATTATCTAATTTACATATATGCAATTACCAGTAACATTTTTGTAATTTGTATATGTATGTGATCATCCTGATGAAAGAGGGGTGGGATGGGAATGTTGACCTATATAGTTTGAATATTTCTTCTATTTGATCAGTACCACTCCTAAGTGATTAACTTCCACTATCACAGTGGATGTACGAGTCCTTCCACTATCTCAGTGGATGTATGGATCCTTCCACTCACAGTGGATGTACGAATCTTTCCACTTTTCACAGTGGATGTATGAGTCCTTACACTATCACAGTGGATGTATAAGTCCTTCCACCATAGATACAACAACTATTCAACTATTTTAACTGACAAAGTAGGTATTTTTTTAAGAATTTTATTTTTATCCAATAGTTCCTACCATATATGCAATAGATATCACAAGTTTTGTTATACATCAAACTCTTATTCAGAGACAAATAACACAAAAATATACATTTTATATAAAAATGTCATCTTAATTTATAAATTCTCCTTGGTAATACATACATACTACAGTATTTCCTTAAAATGACAGGTATTCCAAATTGACGGAATTTTATTTTTCAATGGTGTAAGCATTTTATTTTTTCTTTGGTGTAAGCATTTCTCTCATCTCATTTTCATACTGGTATTTAATGTCATTTATTCTCCAAGCAAGATGTCGAAGTGTTGTTTTCTGATAGAAAACTCTGTCCATTAGGTCACGATAACTAGTAAATGATCCTTGACTCATTTCATGAGTATGTTTACACAATGTACAGAAATTTTTGTTACAGATTTTACAATACCAATCAATACCATCTAAACTTTCACAAAAGTCACATGTTAATCTTCCCCTTGAACGAAAATGCCTTCGTGTTGCCACGGGAAAGAGGACATGGCCTTCCTGACAAAAATCAAAACAAATAGACTTGTTTCCAGGAGTTTGTGGGGTAGCTGGTATGTACCTTTGCCCTCCAGTCTCATTCTTCGTTGAATTCTTTCCTTTTTTTTTGGGAATACAATTTTTATGATGTTTTGAAGGAGCAATCGTTCTGTACATGATTGTCTGGTTAACTCTATACGGAGGAGTATCAACTCTTAATTGGTTATCTCCCCTCCGGTGAATATCAGCTGATAGACTCATGAACTGATCTTCGGTTTTATACTTTGGTTTGTTGTGATATAATTTTGGTGCTGAAAAAGTTTCTCTGTTTAGAGATTGGTTTTCTATAGCTTTTAGTGCTGATTTAGTCTCTCTATAATATTCCGTAGGTAGTTTTTCCACATTAAACTTAATATCTTGTTCTGGTAATAAAGAACTTAGACTGTTTGATTTTGATTGAAAGTTTTTTCCAAATTTAAGATAAGTCTTTGAAAATAAAGCACGATATCTAAGATATTCTAAATTTTCTTTTGTAAAATTCTTTGTCTGTTGAAAAAGTTCCATTTACAGAAGAAACACACTGTAATTGGCATCCATCTTTATCTCGAAGAGAGTGGAAATGAATAGTGTTCCTTAGTATAAAAACAATATCTCAGGGAATCCTTCTCTTCTCTGACAGATTAACGATCAATTTCACAACTTTTTCTTTCAAATGTTTAAACTATTATAAATAATCAGACAATATTATCAGGTATCAGACATTATTTTATGTCTATATCAATCTTCAAGGTGGTATTTCCATTTCATTTCTTGGCTCCTAAACAATAGAACATAAGGACAAAAAAACATGGTTGTATGTGCCAAGGTTTTAACCTCCCCCTGGAAACTTTAAATCTTCATTGATGTTATTGGTATATTGAGAGGATTAAAATATTAAAAAACTTAACACAGATTAGGCCAAACAAACAAAGTAATATATCAGTAATGCTTTCTTCTTAAAGCCTACCTACTTCCCTTTAATATTGTTTTCTGAGATTAAATTTTATACATTTGCATTAATTTTTTAGAAGAAAAAATAGTGTTGCCAACACTTGATGTAGCCATACTATTGTGATTTTAATTTTTCATATATATTTTAGAAAGATTTAAAATTTCTCCATGTCATTATATGTTTATTATTTTGGTTGTTTAAATCTCATGATCACCTGACCCCAAAAGAAGGTAAGAAATGGGCTTACCTGTAATAAGTACACAATAAGTAACAGTTTTTATAATTAAATAACTGTACATTTTAACCTGTTAAGCCTATATGATATCTTTAATAGAAATGTATGTATTATCTGACCTCTGTAAAGTTTTGTATCGCTGACTCTGCAGGAAAATGAAATTTACTATGAAGAAAAATGCAGAAAATTAGGTCTGATCTTTCTAAATTAATATTAAACTCTTTAAAAAGGAATGGATAGCTTTGCCATTACAGTAGTCTTATATGGCCACTCCCACGAAGATCCACCCCTCTTATTGGACCAGATTTCAGATACAGTGATAAAATAAAATACTACATGTGTACTAAAGTATCCCCCTCAAGAGAGCCCACCCTTGGCATTCTTATTGGACCAGATTTCAGATGTAGTGATGTAACTAAGTATTACATATGTACTGAAGTGTCCCTGTCAAGAGAGTCCACCCTTGGCATTCTTATTGGACCAGATTTCAGATGCAGTGATATAACTAAGTACTACATATGTACTGAAGTGTCCCTGTCAAGAGAGTCCACCCTTGGCATTCTTATTGGACCAGATTTCAGATACAGTGATATAACTAAGTACTACATATGTACTGAAGTGTCCCCATCAAGATAGTCCACCCTTGGCATTCTTATTGGACCAGATTTCAGATACAGTGATATAACTAAGTACTACATATGTACTGAAGTGTCCCCGTCAAGAGAGTCCACCCTTGGCATTCTTATTGGACCAGATTTAAGATGCAGTGATGTAACTAAGTATTACATATGTACTGAAGTGTCCCCGTCAAGAGAGTCCACCCTTGGCATTCTTATTGGACCAGATTTCAGATACAGTGATGTAACTAAGTATTACATATGTACTGAAGTGTCCCTGTCAAGAGAGTCCAACCTTGGCATTCTTATTGGACCAGATTTCAGATACAGTGATATAACTAAGTACTACATATGTACTGAAGTGTCCCCGTCAAGATAGTCCACCCTTGGCATTCTCATTGGACCAGAATTAAGATGCAGTGATGTAACTAAGTACTACATATGTACTGAAGTGTCCCCATCAAGAGAGCCCACCCTTGGCATTCTCATTGGACCAGATTTAAGATGCAGTGATATAATTAAGTACTACATATGAAGTGTCCCCGTCAAGAGAACCCACCCTTGGCATTCTCATTGGACCAGATTTAAGATGCAGTGATGTAACTAAGTACTCCATATGTACTGAAGTGTCCCCGTCAAGAGAGCCCACCCTTGGCATTCTCATTGGACCAGATTTAAGATGCAGTGATGTAACTAAGTACTACATATGTACTGAAGTGTCTCCGTCAAGATAGTCCACCCTTGGCATTCTTATTGGACCAGATTTAAGATGCAGTGATATAACTAAGTATTACATATGTACTGAAGTGTCCCTGTCAAGAGAGTCCACCCTTGGCATTCTTATTGGACCAGATTTCAGATACAGTGATATAACTAAGTATTACATATGTACTGAAGTGTCTCTGTCAAGATAGTCCACCCTTGGCATTCTTATTGGACCAGATTTCAGATACAGTGATATAACTAAGTATTACATATGTACTGAAGTGTCCCTGTCAAGATAGTCCACCCTTGGCATTCTTATTGGACCAGATTTCAGATACAGTGATATAACTAAGTATTACATATGTACTGAAGTGTCCCTGTCAAGATAGTCCACCCTTGGCATTCTTATTGGACCAGATTT
>MJUT01051446.1:35031-46709 GCA_002080005.1 Gigantidas platifrons
AGTTTGGTTTCAATTGTCCAAGTGGTTTCAGAGAAGAAGCGTTTTGAAATATTTTCCCCTTAGGGTCCAATGTTAAACTAAGTCCTGCCGTAGCCGCCATTTTGAATTTCATACCGGAACAAAAAACCTAGTTTGTAGAGGACCATCCAATGAACATTCATGTACAGTTTGGCTTTAATCACATTTGTAGTTTCTGAGAAGAAGGCATTTGAACATTTTCCCATAGGGTCCAATGTTAATCTATGTCCTGCGGTGGCATCCATCTTGAATTTCCGATTGGCATAAAAAAACAGAAACTTTGCAGAGGACCTTCCAATGATCATTCCTTGGTAGTTTGGTTTCAATTGTCCAAGTGGTTTCAGAGAAGAAGCGTTTTGAAACACATTTCCCATAGGGTCCAATGTTAAACTAAGTCCTGCCGTAGCCGCCATTTTGAATTTCATATCGGAACAAAAAACCTAAAGTTTGAAGAGGACCATCCAATGAACATTCACGTACAGTTTGGCTTTAATCATATTTGTAGTTTCTGAGAAGAAAGCATTTGAACATTTTCCTATAGGGTCCAATGTTAATCTATTTCCTGCGGTGGTGGCCATCTTGGATTTCTGATCGGCATAAAAAACAGAAACTTGGTAAAGGACATTCCAATGATCATTCATTTACAGTTTGGGTTCAGTCAGTTCATTAGTTTCAGAGAAGAAGATCTTTGAAATTTCAGCCAATCAGAGCATATTACTGGCCCTGGCAGCCATGTTGAATATCCGACTGGAACGAAAAACAGAAATTTTGTAGAGGACCATCCAAGGAACATTCCTGCTAAGTTTGGTTCCAATTGGCCAAGTGGTGCTGGAGAAGAAGCTTGAAATGTGAAAAGTTTAGACGACAGACTACAGACGACGGACGCCAAGTGATGACAATAGTTCACTTCACCTGGATTGGTCCAGGTGAACTAATAAGGCGTGGGTTTGCACCCGGCTTTGTAAATTACAAAAAAGGGTGCACTCGACTCGCAGCCGCGTGTGATAAAGTTTACAGTTGTTTGCCCATGGTCGGTGGTTCTCTCTGGGTACTCCAGCTTCCTCCACCACTAAAACTGGTCACCATAGTATAGCTGAAATATTGTTGAAAGTGGCGTTAAAACACCAAAAATCAATCAATCATCTATACTGAATATTTCGAATATTAACATCACAGAATATTTTTAATGTTTTCCAATTAGTTTTATGAAAACCTGGTAAAATAAGTTTTAGTGAAGTTATACTTAGTGAACACAGAAATGATTGGCTTGTCCTTATCTTACTTCATGGTATACTTCACCACACAATACATAAAGCTTAAACACAAATTCTGAAATAATATAATATTATTATTTATCCTAATGCAATGTTTGAGTAAGTAAATTGCACCTTGGTAATCTATTTTGTCAAATTTAAAATGAAAAGTCTCCTGGCATTTAAATTATCATGATTACTTTTGTAAATGTTTTGTGTATTGGGTCTTTCTATTGTGTTTGCAGATAACATAGTTTGAAAGAAAGTTTTAAAATCATTATTGAACTTAATTATACATGTATGTAGACTTTAAGAGGATAGTGATAATTAGTTGACCTGATTTTTATGATGTCACACCTGCAAATTGACCTCATCATTTGCCAAGTATTGTAGATATGTTTCACAGAAAGTTAACAATAAAGTTTATCTCCTCCATATTTCCTTACACAAACCTGTCCAATTTTCGTAATATTCATTTCCAATGTAAATATGTCACTTCCCTAAATTTAGAAAAATTATGTTGAAACCTAATTTTAGGGTAAAATTAGACTATTATCAGGTATTTGCTTCGACCGACCATGTATTGAACCACTGATATACCACACTTGAGGCATACACACTAATTATTACACCACAGAGGTTTTTGAATTGATGATATTTACCTTTATCATAAAATATTAAGATACTCAATTTGAGCTCATCTGGACCAAAATATGAGTTATTGACGTACAGATGGCCAGACTGTGTTCTAAGATGGCCTCCAGAATCTCTTATCTGCTAAGACCTTTTCATCTTCTTTTGAACTGCCACACTAAATTGGACCAGACTTGAATAGTTCCTGGGTGACCCATTTTAAGAATTAAATCTAACAGATCTGATTTGTCATCCAAGATGGCCACCAAATCCTCTGAGTTCCAGAGACATATTGATATCTTCTTCTGAACCTTGTCCCTTGAAGGTCTTCCCTAACCTTTCATGTATGTTGACCCAACCTGCCACTACAGTATATTTTTATTTTCTGTAGAAATCTATGGAAAAATTATTAATTACTAGCTCCTATGAACTGCTGTTTAAAATATGGCTGTCAGAAGTATGGAAAAAGCAAAAAAATTTGGCCTCCATTTTACATTCACTTTACTGTCAATTAAGAAAATCCAGATTGGTCTTTTGACAACTTCAATCACTATTTCAATATTAACATCAGAAAGAAGTATCACTTGAGTTAAGAGCTGCATCTATGGAATAATTATATTATGTTTAATTCTTAGATAACCACCACTAAAGTACAAAGTAGAAAATGGGCCAGCGACGAAGAGTGTAAGGAATGTATGTCGTGTTCTAAAGCCTTCTCTGTTACAGTACGGAAAGTGAGTATATAGTTCACTTAAGTACAAAGTAGAAAATGGGCCAGCGATGACGAGTGTAAGGAATGTATGTCGTGTTCTAAAAGCTTCTCCGTTACAGTACGGAAAGTAAGTATATATTTGGTCACTTAAGTACAAAGTAGAAAATGGGCCAGCGATGGCGAGTGTAAAGAATGTATGTCATGTTCTAAAAACTTCTCTGTTACAGGACAGAAAGTAAGTACATGTTGGGTAACTGTCACTGAAGTACAAAGTAGAAAATGAGTCAACGACAACTAATGTAAAAGAATGTGTGGCTTGTTATAAAACAAAGACCTGTTTCAGTAACAGTTTAAAAGTAATGGGTAGCAAATTGAACCTTTTAATCATTTAAAGATTTTCTATTGGATATTCAGCATGATTTATATTTCAGATATGAAAATATAACAAGGTTGGTAAGAACCACACTGTAGTAACACAACAGGATTTGTTTATTTTATTTTCTTATGTGTTCTACATATATTCTGTATAGATTTATAAAAATATTCATGAATATTTGATCAATTTCAGAATTCATTTATTCAATTGAATTTTGAAAAATTTTGTAATTTCAACATGACATTTTCATAAAAAAGGGTCATTTTATTAGGAACCATAATTTACTGTTTAAAAAAACTATTTTACCATTTTATTTTATTTTCAGCATCATTGCAGAAATTGTGGACTTATATTTTGTAATGAATGTTCCTCTAGGGAATCTAAACTGCCATCATCAAAGAAACCTGTTAGAGTTTGTGACAGTTGTTTTTTAGAACTTAACAAGAGATGATACTATCATCGTGTTGATTATTGTGATCTTTAGGTTGTGTAGCTGCTTTTTATTACAACATGAGGAGTTTTTATTGTTTATATTCAATAGATCTGTATTCTAACATATTTAGACAGTACATTTATATGAACAGTACACCCTTATTATATCACTGTCTTGTCAACCAAGCTGTATTTGGCAATAAGTGAGAGTGCCAATATAATGATGGAGAAATTTACATTTAAATGATTTCTGGTGAGGAGGAGACAAATTAAATAATTGTGGTACAGTAAGGGTACACCATATAAACTGTACTTTTTATTATACCCTGTATAAAGAAAATTTTAACTGTCAAAGTGGATCTGTGATATTTATAATTTTACTGCATTTTCAAATTGCGAGAAAAGTTTTATTCCTCATAGCAGAAAATACTGTAAAATATAAAAATAGTCCTAATGTGAGGAATTACAGTAGTCTTTCTTTTATAAGGCCACTCCCATCAGAGGCCACCCCATATATCAGGCCAGATTTCAGATGAACTGAATTACAGTAGTCTCTCTTTTATAAGGTCACTCCCACCAGAGACCACCCCACGTATCAGGCCAGATTGCAGATGAACTGAATCACAGTAGTCTCCCTTTTATTAGGCAACTCCCACCAGAGGCCACCCCACATATAAGGGCAGATTGCAGATGAACTGAATCACAGTAGTCTGCCTTTTATAAGGCCACTCCCACCAGAGACCACCCCATGTATCAGGCCAGATTGCAGATGAACTGAATCACAGTAGTCTCCCTTTTATAAGGCAACTCCCACCAGAGGCCACCCCACGTATAAGGGCAGATTGCAGATGAACTGAATTAAAGTAGTCTCCCTATTATAAGGCCACTCCCACCAGAGACCACCCCACGTATCAGGCCAGATTGCAGATGAACTGGTATTGCTAATTGTGTCCTTTAAGAGAAGCCAACTCTCTTAGCCACTTTTTCATTGCAGAAGGGATGGCCTTATAAGATAGGTACTACTATACTGGAATATATTGAACAATACCACAATAAATTGGAAATGCAGTAATAATTGATATTTGGTGCTTACATTCAACAGGAACAATCACATTTTAATTATAGACCATTTTTAGCTTATGTTTTTAGGATGAATTCTTGTGTAGATTGAAATTGTCATCTGAGATTGATCAGTAACACTGAGTACCAAAACATGCTACAATATTATTACAGCTTATTTTATTTGATGTAATTTTTTCACTGTTTATTTAACAGCATCACTGTCGACAATGTGGAAATATTTTTTGTAATGACTGCTCCTCTAAAGAGGCACAATTACCAAACTCAAAGAAACCTCAGAGAGTGTGTGAACATTGTTATAAAGAATTATCAAAGAAAAAATAACATGTAAGGTCACATTTACATATTCCCACATTATGTCCTTCTCCTTGTCAAAATTGGCTTCCTTTTGCTTTTAATCACATATGCATGGCAATTTTTATTTTACTTGTAATTTTTAATTGCACATAATTATTTGATATTGTATATTTTTTTATCATGGCTTTTTTATTTGGTAATTATTTTTCAAACAAATTTTGTATTTTCACTTGCATAAATGTTTTTGTTAAATTTGTTTATCTTGTCAGGTAATAATAAAAACCAAATGATACATGGTTTAAGATTTTAATATTTAATAAATTACATTTTAAAATAAAGAAAAATAATTTATTAAGTAACACAAGAGTGAACAAGTGAAGAATATAAGCCTAATTTTAAGGTTATTTGAATGGTAACCATGGTTATAAATTTACATTATATTGATAAAGATGAAGAGTAATTTATTTTAACCTCTTTATTTACATTTTAGTATGAGAGAAATAGTAATAATAATAGTAATAATTCTTTTTTGCATTGTGGAATGCACCAACAAAGCAACATTATAAAGGTCACCCCCCACCCACCATAAGAAATGACACAAAGCACAACCATTCTCTACAGTAATGCATATGAATGTAATGTACATGTACTTTAAATTCTTGCCAGAAAAATACGATACATGTGATGTGTACAGCAATATTTATATGCCTGTTGTAACTAAGTATCAATATAATACTATGGAAATATTACCAGTAATATGAATGGAGTAATTAAATTAACATATATACCAAAGTCATAATAATGTACTTGTACTGTTCAATGTTTTTAATGTAAAATATTTCATTTGATCTCTATATTAATATTCACAAAGTTTTAGAGATACACACATTCCCTTGTTGACGAATTTTTTAGGTATGATTTAATTCCCTGATTGAAAAATTTTATAGTTATTTTCTATTTGTAGAATGTGAATATATTAATGTATATTCTTTAAGATATGAGAAGTTCAAAATGTGACCCAAAAATTTCAAATTTAAATCTGACTTTGATATAAGTTTTTTTTCTGTAATTTCCTGCCTGCATTTTTCAAGCTCTTACAGTTTATGAGGTAAAAAGTGTCAATTGTAATCTAAACAGACCAATTTTTGTAGTTTTAAGTCTGATTTGTAAGTGTTTTACCTATTTCTGGAATATAAGGAGCCAAAATAGATCAACACCCAAAACATTTGACTAGTATGATTTAATGGGGTTTTCCCCCTCCCAATTCCTTCATTTATCAGACAGATTCGATCTAGCGATTACTTTTGCTGAACAATAATCATTTTCAGTTAAACTGGTGCAGGTTGAAGCATTGTATTGACAGTGACGACAAGCAACACATGTATTTTCTCCTCAGAAATATCTTGTAAATCACCCTAACAAATTACAGGAATTTAGCATTTTGTTTAATTAACATGTCTTAACAAATATTATGTGATAATAAATTTCTATTTTGCATTCCTGCAGCCTTTTGATGAGGACATAGATACTGCTCTGGATGACATTAACATCTACATAACTGTGATAGTAACTATATTTTACACAGAATTCTAGAATTCTACAACTACAGACTTGGATGAAGCATGTCTTTAGATGTATATGTACCTAATACAGAACCCAGAAATTAGATATTAAATTTATGAAGTACATATGTGTGACCCTGTGTTAAGTACAGTTTAACTTTGTTGTGTCAAAGTTGAAGGGCTTTCTGTTTTAGCTTGAATTGGCAGAGTTATCAGGGTTAATTTAGTTAATGACATAGTCTTACGTCAGATTTTTAATGAAAACATTTTATCAGAGTTCTAGATAACAAGATTATATATTTATACGGAAGATGATTTATACTTTTTTTCAAGGTTGTTAGATGCTTTTAGGTAAAGGGCTCATATAATTTTTAATCAAAGCAAACTAAAATGGAGTAAAGTGGACCAACACCTTGCTACAGTATAATGTAGTAGGATAACCTTAATGAAGCATACCCAGTGGTTTGTGACAGTTGTCTTAAAAAGTGATGAAATGGATCTCAATAAAAGACAACATGGATGAAATGCAAATTAAAGTAAATAGAGACCTGTCTTTGTCAGACACCTTTGGAAACAGCATTTTTGCCTGGAATAGACAGGAGTTTGGAATACTTGAGGAATATTTGAAATTGTTGAACAGGTTATACGATATAACCTGGTTTGGGTCAGTTTATGCTTAGTAAACCGCAAAGCAGTTAATGAAAAGCATAAACTGACCCAAACCAGGTTATGCAAGTAAAACCTGTTCAACAATTTGAAATATTCCTTATTTTACAACAAAATTTAATGATTCCTCCATTTTCATTACGATTATTTCATGTGACTATTTGAATTTGTCGTTGGTGGATGAACACATTGTTGATGTCACAATACCAACCCATGTTATCCAGTATAACCAAAATTTTCTCATGGCATATTAGCCAATCAGATTGAAATATTCAAATCAAATTAAATTATAGTGATAAATTTGCAAAAGTACAATATATCAGGCATTGGGACAAAATTGGAGGTTCAATTTAGACAGGTTTATTCCCAATTTGGACAAGTTTCCCTGTATATAACAAAGAGTTATGTTGTTATTATTATAAATTTGACTTTTTGTATGTTAAAGCCACATACAGATACATACACAAATTCTATTCTTGCTTAAGACTTTCTAATACTTTAAAGGATTTATTTTTATAAAGCATTACATTAATGGACATGGTATTCTACAGTGTCTGTTAATAATTATTAATCACAGAATAACAATGTAAACTTGTCTAAACCTAGGTGATAATCCACCATGACTTGTTTACCATACAATTTCTGAAATTATGGCAGGAAATTAGTACTGTATTGTAACTTTGTATTGGGCAATAGAAGGGGTTGTTGATGATACTGCAGCCTTTGTTTACTTCAAAGGATATACCAGTACTTCAACAATGTAATTTCCTTTTTAACTGTATAATACAGTTACTTTATTTGATAAAATGGGGGTAGCTTTTTATACAAAATGTTCCACTTAATGTCAAGAAATTGTTTGATGTTATAAGTTTTGTTTTTAATGTAGAGTTATATGTGTTCATTACCACTTTCAACAATATTTCAGTTATATCATGGCTGTTAGTTATATTTGTGGAGGAAACCAGACTACCCAGAGAAAACCATCGACTTTATCAACCATAATTTTTAACAAACTTTATCACATAATGTTGTATACCTCGCCATCTGCAGGAGTCAACTTTAGTGGTGATAGACATTGTTTAGGTAGATTTAAACATTGTTTTTGTATAACTATCTTTTAGAATGCCATGTTTTATAAAGATATGAATGATTATTTTATACAGTACACAAATTTGTTGTTACATTATTTTATTATATACATATATTATATCCATGTTTTACATGATACTGGTGAAATAAAATTATACATTCCACAGTGTTACTTCTCAATGATAATCTTATTTTTATTTGTAATGTCACTTGTTCATTGTTTCTGGTTTAAAAAACTACCACTGAATATAATATAATGAGTTGCCTTTTGATCTTGACCAGAACTTGAAAATGTCAAGTTGAAGTTGCTTAAATCAACCGATAGCTGATAACTCAACTGACAGGTGATGACTTTGATTGATACAGTCAAACACCTGAGAAACTGCTGGGATACTTTAAACCAATATTCATGTTGTAACACATATTCCCCTGCTTCCAGCTAAAGCAAAAATAGGAAAAATATTAATAAAAGATAATCTGATTGTTCATCATTTTTTATTGGTTTGGTTCCGCCGTAGGATTTCACCAGGACTAGGATATGGTCTTTGTTGAAATAATGGTCCAGATGCTGTGGTGTCTGCTCCTGTCTTGGCTTCATTGCCTCTGTCCAATCCTGTTGACCACGAACCCCTGAAATATATATATACAGTTTATAATAATTGAAAAAACTTCTTAAACAAAATATTATCCAGAGACAAATAATATAAAATATGACATATGCATTGCTATTTTATTTGGATTTTTTTAAAGTCTTCTTCTGACAACAGATCAGTTTAATTCTTGTGTCCAGTTATGTCATGACATTTTGTTGATTTTCATGGTTCAGTGATTTTTTTAATTAATCAATTTACCTGATTTTCCTTCTTTAGTTGGTCACAACATTTTTTGAAACATATATTTGTGACTTATCATTTGAAAAAAGATTGTAAATACTGCTGACATTGTATTGGATTATGCCTTTATGGTCACTGTGACTAGACCATGACCTAATTTTACTTCCAATAAGAAGGCCAATACATGAGTTCACCCCCGAGTTTTTGGTGGGGTCTGTGCTGCTCATCTTTTTAGTTATATGTGTCTATGTTCTGAGTTCCATGTTGTGATGTTTTGTTCATCTTTACCTCCAGTTGTTTGTAGGAGGGCACATGTCTTATTTATGTAATTTGTATTTGCTTGCAAATAGTGGTGTCCAACACATATTGTGATGTGTTTTTGTTTTGTTTTTCTTCGTCTTCTGTACCCTATGTTGCCAGTTTTTTTGGATTGCCCTTTTTTGATTTCCCTTTTGGTATTCTCTAACATTTATTTCAAACTGTGAATACTTGTTATCCCCTCGCCAACAAAGTTGCGAAGGGATATAGTAACGCTACCGTCCGTCCTTCCGTAACACCTTTGTGAACACTCAATGGATTTTGACCCAACTTGGTACATACTTAGTCCTTAAGAGAATCTGGAACAAAACCTATTGATTTTCAAGGTCAAAGGTCAAGGGGTCAATTTTTTACCACGTAACATCCTTGTGAAAACTCTAGAATCAACATCCTTCAATGGATTTTGACCAAACTTGGTACATACTTAGGTTCTTAGGAAAATCTGGAACCATATTGATTTTTAAGGTTAAAGGTCAAGGTCACAGGGTCAAATCTTTACTCTGTGTCATCCTTATGAACACTATAGAATCAACATCCTGTAATGGATTTTGACCAAACTTATACATAGTTAGACTTTATCAAGATCTGACAGCCTGAAGATTTTGAATGTCACGAGTCAAAGGACTAGGTCACTGTAGGACTTTTTGGAGGTGATACGTCCTTGTGACTACTTGGTATAGGGTTTGTCCTTATTATCCCCTCGCCAACGAAGTTGCAAAGGGATATAGTAACACTACCGTCCATCCTTCCGTCTGTAATATCCTTGTGAACACTCTAGAATCAACATCCTTCAACGGATTTTGACCAAACTTGGTACATACTTAGTCCTTAAGAGAATCTGGAACCCTATTGATTTTCAAGGTCATAGATCAAAGGGTCACATTTTTAGGCGAGGGGATACGCCATGCTTTGCACCCTTGTTAGTAAGATAATTGCAACCTACATATACTTTTAATTCTAGTGTAGTTGTTTAATATCCCTGGTTTGTGATTGGACAATGCTGTAATTTTCATGGTATCAATTCCACGGTTGAAAAATCATGAGTTTTGCCGATTACCGCTTACGTCATCTTGTCAATAATGTGGCAATGCATATGATTACATTAGAATGGAGATAACTACTGTATTGAAAATATCACGGTATCAATTGTCAATCTAATGGTGTATTTTTCATGGTATCAATTCCACGGTTGAAATAGTATAAGATATTCTTAGAATTTATCTGATTACCGCTTACATCATCTTGTCAATAATGTGGTAATGTACATCTATCCTACACATGATTACATTAGAATGGAGATAACTGTATTGTATTTGAAAATTTCACAGCATCAATTGTTGATTTAATGGTCGCAAATATCCCTTTACTGACTCCGCTAATGCATCACCAGTAAACTCAATTTGTGACCATCAAATCTCCAATTGATGCCGTGAAATTTTTTAAATACAATACAGTTATCTCATAATTGGAAATCTTCCAATACACCTGACCTCACTTCCAGTAAGGGTTTGTGTTGTCCGAGCTTTTGTTGTTTTGTTTTACCTTTAACTTTGTACTGTTGTTTTTTTTGTATATGTATTCAGAATTCATTATCATCCCTTCGTACTTGGGTGCTCTATGTTCATCTCACATATATAATCTTTAAACAATGTTATCAATGATTTGTAAATGTTCCCTTCAATCTTTACACACGATAATATCTATAATCAAGAGACAAACATGATACTCAAAATTATTGATTTTTATGTATAACTATAAGACTTTATACTAACATCTCCATAACAATTCCTCTGTAAACACTATACTATCTTGATATGTTTAGCTCAAAATGAACTTCTCACTTCTAAGGCTTTACATTCGTTCAATATTGATCTGAGAAATCCATTGTAAAATGATAGTGTAGACATATCTATTATACTTGTTATACAGGATATAAGTGTTATGTTTACATAAAAAAACTAAAATCTACAGCAGTATGAAACATGTCTACCTTGGAACTTCAGAGTAAGAGGCAGGATCCATGGGATCTAACTCTTCTTTCTTGTTTTGATTCCTCTTACTTCCTGCTGCTGTTCCTCCTCCCCCTCGACCTCCTCTTCTGTCATCTTGTTTCTCATTTCTCTTTCCTCTTCGTCTTTTTCTATCAAATTCTTCATCAGATTCTGATTCACTGGATGAGCTACTACTCTATATACAATTATAAGAAAATACAAAAATAAATTAACTAAAAAATGCTAAAAAGAGACAAAAAGTTTCATTTACGTGGAAAAATAGGGCATGGTTAGTGTGTTAATGCTTTGTATCATCACTTTCAGCAATTCTTCAAGTTAGATCATGACTTCCAGACTTAGGGTGAGAGTTATGGTGTTTAATGCCACTTTCAACAATTCTTCAAGCTAGATTCTGACT
>MJUT01051446.1:70465-84683 GCA_002080005.1 Gigantidas platifrons
ATGGTAAAATTGCAGGTTTTTGGGTAATAACTCAAAAACCGTTAATAATATCAAAAATCTGACATGGGGTAAAAATGATCAGCACAGCAAGATCTACCTACCCTGCAATTTTGAAGTAAATCTGATCTGACCCATCTTGGAGTTATTGCCCTTTTTTCATCAAATTTTTAAAATTTTAATACTTTTCGTCTTATATTTCAAAAACTATAAGAGATAGATGTTAAGTTTAAACTTCAAACATGTTCAGCATGTCACGATCTACATACCCTGCAATTCTGAAGTAAATTCCATTACCCATTTTGGAGTTATTGCCCTTTTTTCCTTCAAATTTTCACAATTTTAATACTTTTCGTTTTTTATTTCAAAAACTATAAGGGATAGATGTTAAGTTTAAACTGCAAAAATGTTCAGCATGTCAAGATCTACAAAAAAAAGTTCACAGTTGAAAATGTCCGACAACTGTGTGAAGAGTTATTCCTCTTGAAATGCATTTTTTGTTGACTTTCACTGCTTTTATACTTAAATAATAAAAAGGAAGCAACTCTATTACAAAATGTGAAGTAGCAAAAGCTAAATTTTGAGAATCATTGACATTTATGTTTTTTTTTACAGCAATATTGATAACTTACATTAAAGGTGGGAACCCCTGCCCAAATTTTTTTGAAGAGGGGGTCTGCAATGACGAGGGCTACATTTGTTATTTTTTGACTGGAGTTGCCAAGTTTTATTGATTGATGTTGTTATTATACCCAGGTGAGCTATACAGGCTCCTGGGAGCCTCTAGTATAGATTATTACACCTAGTATACCTTTTATATAGATTATTACACCTAGTATACATTTTATATAGATTATTGAAAACTTTCACTAAATTTTATTACTTATATAAAGATATTGGATATAAATGCAATTCTGCATGCAGATGTAATTAACAAAGCTGAACAGTTTTGTATCTGGCACATCTTAACTTGTGCAATCGTTGAACAATCTTATTCATAAAGGCTTTACAACTATAATTGACTCTTTGAGGCAGGTTCTCTGTGCTAAAAATTAATATATAGTCATTCTGTTGGTTCATCAAGTAGTTCATGGTATAATTTGCAGTTGTTCATGGTCATGTCTGTTTTTTATCTTCATATTTCAATTGATAGTTTCAGAAAATCTAAAAGGCAGACAGGCTATAATTCAAGATTTTGATTGGTCACTGTTGAAGTACAGTTTTACAGTACAGGTTAAATGTATTTTACATTTCTAGTAATACGATTATTATTTCTTTTCCAGACAATCAGAGCAATCTTTACATTTTGACATAATGACAAGGAACAGTGAAGACAAGCTGCCTTTACAAGAATGTCAACCAATTATATCAAAGGGATATTTTAGTCGTAGAACAAAGTATGACAACCCATCAACATGGGAAAACTGGCATAGACCTGGTGCCCTAGAATTTCTAAAGATGAAATGTTCAGAAATAAATGAAGCAGGAATACCTTCTAATGTATGAATAGTACCCTCTAATATATGAATAATACCATCTAATGTGTGAATATTATTGTCTAATATATTAATAATACCCTCTAATATATGAATAATACCATCTAATGTGTGAATATTATTGTCTAATATATGAATAATACCGTCTAATATATGAATAATACCATCTAATGTGTGAATATTATTGTCTAATATATGAATAATGCCGTCTAGTAAACAAATGTATGAATAATATCATCTAATGTATGAATAATACCATCTAATGTATGAATATTACCATCTAATGTATGAATATTACCGTCTAATGTATGAATATTAAAGGTTCTTTTAGAAAGTCAAAGTAAATTAATGTAATAACAGGTTGTGGTAACATACAGAAATAAATAGATGGTTTGGTTTATGGTGTTTTAATGCCACTTTCAACAATGTTTCAGTTATATCGTGGCAGTCAGTTTTATTGTCGGAGAAAACCACTGACCTGTCACAAGTCATTGGCAAACTTTATCACATATGTTGTTTTGAGTACACCTCCCCATGAACGGGGTTCGAACTCACAACTTTAGTGGTAATAGGCACTGATTGCACAGGTATTTGTAAGGAGGGGTATTAACAGATTGTGGGAACAAACAAAAAATAAAACAAATAGATGGGAGGGGACATTGACAGATTGTGTTTGTATACAGGGAGGGGACATTGACAGATTGTGTTTGTATACAGGGAGGGGACATTGACAGATTGTGTTTGTATACAAAAATGTAATGGTGGGCAACAACCAGTTGAGACTCGAGGTAAATTCTTATATTTTCTTTTCAGGAGGAACTGGATAAAATACTTCCAGTTAACATGATTAATGGTGATGACAAACAAAAACTATCCCAACCTCCAGCATCTGACATTCAAATAATGTGGATTGGTCATGCCACACTATTGGTTCAGTTTGATGGTATTACAATCCTGACGGATCCTGTCTTTTTGGACAGATGTTCACCAACCCAGCTAGTTGGACCTAAACGATACCGACCTGTACCTTGTGATATTGAGAATTTACCTGATGTTACAGCTGTTGTCATAAGTCATAACCATTATGACCATTTAGAATGGGATGCTGTGGTGAAGTTAAATCAGTTTCACAAACAAATCAGGTGGTTTGTACCTAAAGGACTGAAAGATTGGTTTAGCAGTGGAAATTGTGAAAATGATGTTGTAGAATTGGCATGGTGGGAAGAAAGTATCGTGAATTTAAATGCCAAAGATGATACAAAAATTATTTGTGTACCAGCACAACACTGGAGTCAAAGAAAACCACATGATGCTATGACGGTACTTGTTGTTAGCTCATCTGATCTAAGATAACAATGCACCATCTCTTGGTGTCTGTTAATAGTACCATGTTAACTTTTCACATTGTAATATTGTAACATGTACACCTTCAGGTCAAGTTAGACAAAGACAAGACTTGCCAGGGATGGTCCTTGTTTTTTTTATAATTTATTCCTGTCCCTTTGTCACACTCTCCTAAGACATTTTTTAAATGTCCAAGATATTTGCATTAAATTTTGAACAAAACAATATGAAAATAATTTATTTTGAAACCAGTTGAAACTAAATTTCACAAGCATAGTTGTTTTGGTCTTCATTTTGTGAAATTCAAATTCTTTTTTGAATGATTAATCAAGTGACTACTTATTGATAAATATTAAAGAAATGTTTAGTAAAAATTAGTAAATGGTGATTATCAAGACTTTCTACAATGATACAGTTATGTACAGCTGTCAGTTTTATTGGAAGAAAGAGACCCCCTCCCCCTAAAAACATTGACCTGTCAATAGTCACTGACAAATGTTATCACATAAAGTTGTATAGAGTACATCTCGTCACAGCCAAGAAACAAACTCACAACTTGAGTGGTGAGAGACACTGAGTACCTAGGTCGATGTCAAATTAACTACCATACAATCATAACAATTGTATCCTCTTATAATGTTGTTAGATTTTTATTTCACGTTCCTCCATGCACAACATTGTCACAAATGGTGCAGATATTGAGAAATTGTTACACAAGAATACAGTTCCTGAATAGTTTTGTATAAATGTTTACATTACTGTAAACCGGGAAATTTTCGTGGCAGTTTTATATTCGCTATTTTCACGGTAAGAGTATGTCAGCAAAAATTAAACTGTAGCGAAAATTTCACTGAAACACCAAAGAACAAAATATATCAAACCGTAATCAGTATCGAAGTCCAATCAAATTTACAACATGATAAAAAAAAATCCAACAGACGAAACTAATTATAACCAGCAAGTCCCGGTTTTTGAAGGACGATGTATTTTTTATAATGAGGCTGACGCCAAATCTAAATAAAAAACTACACATATTCTCATATTATTTTGAAGGACAATGTACTACTTATAACCAGATCATACTAGGGTAAATGTAGACGACAAACTACATGTATTATCATGTTATTTTTGACGGACGATGTACTAATTATAACCAGATCATAGGGCAATTGGGGTAAATCCAGACGACAAATCTACATATAAAACTATTCTCATATTGTTTTTGAATAAAAGGAAGTACAAGAAATAATTGATTTATTATTCACAAACATATTTAAAATGTGTAAAACAAACAACACCTTTTTCAATTCAACTGTCAATCATGTCATTAATCACTGGATTGTAACGACCTATTATATACACTGTTCCAAAGATCAAAGTGTTACTGATTAACGGTAATCCTTGCGGCATCAAATGCTCCACTAATGAGATGAGTCTTCTGGGCTAATTGTTTATGTGTTTTTACTAGCCAGCGTGCATGTAGTGGCTTAATTACACTTAACCTCATATCAATGTCAAATTTATTAAGTTTGTCATCTTTTTTCTTCTTTTTGAGGAATTTAACTACTGCATCAGCATACCAATCTTGAAATTGCATTTTTAATAAATCCTTGTAGACCTGAATGAACAAACAAATACTAGTACTGTTCACGTTTACTTAGTTATAAAACACGTTTTGAGAGTTATTTTCACAGCAATTTAATATCGATAGACATGTTAAAACCGTTAAAATATTAACGGTAAACCATACTAGATTTTCGGCAAACCGTGAAATAAACACGGCGCGAAAAATTCCCGGTTTACAGTATCATATTATAATAGAAATAAAATAGAGACCATTACTTATTAATGTTTTACCAGTCAGCCATTGCATCTGTAAATTTTATCCTTGGTCTCACTTGGTGTAAAGTTTTAACAATTACAATGCCTTGTAAATAAATTACGACTTGAAAAACAAAATTTCCTAAACAATAGACTGCAGATTTAACTTAAAATATTTTACTTTCTAATTTCGTTATTTTTTTTCTTCAGAGTTTGTGGTGTGGTTGGGTAATAAAAGGTAAAACACATACATTTTACTACTCTGGAGATACAGGTTATTGTCCTGTCTTCAAGCAGATTGGTGACAAGTTTGGACCCATGGATTTATCAGCTATTCCTATCGGATGTTACTCTCCAAGGTATAGTGTAACTTGTCATAATCATACAACAAATATTTGTCATCTTTAAATTAAAACAGGTTATTGATACTGGAAAGAATAAAAAAAAACATGTTGAAAACAAACTACAGTTGACTTTGTCATTTCAAATCTCACAAATAAGAATATGGTCCATTCTTTGTCATTGCTAGTTAGGTTAGCCATGGTAGCTTAATACTTGGGTAATTCAAACTAAAATAGCAGGTTCTTTTGACTCATCAAGGTTCGACTGTATGATGGCTTACTTTTTAAAATTATTCCATTTTTGTCTACAGATACTTTATGAAACCACAACACATTAATCCAGAGGAAGCAGTTATCATACACAAGGAAGTGAAATCAAAGAGATCTGTTGGCATCCACTGGGGAACATTTGATGGACTTGGTTCACATGAGGTCTGTTTACATTCTTCTTACATGATGTGGGGAGTCATCATGGTCGTGATCATATGGTAGTTGGATTATAACTACCTATGCATTCAGTGCCTATCACCACTAAGTTGTGAGTTCGAAAGCCGCTCATGGCAAGGTGTACCACATAATGTTATAAAGTTATATAAGTGACTTGCGGTAGGTCGGTGGTTTTCTCCGGGCACTCAAAAATTCTTCCACTAAAAAAACTGACCTCCACAATATAATTGAAATATTGTTGAAAGTTGCATTAAACACCATAAAATCAACCAAACCATCTTCCATTACGTAATTCAGATAATTTTTTTCATTGTACCACAATGTCGTAACACGTAATTCTATACCCTGCATTAATCATGCACTATAGTAAGATAAAGACACATTTCTAGAAGACCATCAACCTAAATATATATAAAGCTATTATTGTACATCAATCATAGAATCATAGAGTCAACCCATGGTATAGTTACCACTTCTTGATTGGATACAGTCTGATTATTATTAGCTGTTATAATACACTTACACTCCCCTAACATCTGACAGAACCTGAGTTGAGGTTATGTTGAGATGGGGAGAGAATAGCGTATTCTAACAGCTGATTTCATGGCCGTAACTATATTGAGGCAAATGCCTCATACGGAAATTGACAATTTTTTTTTATTGATTTTTTATACAAAGTTTTTATATTTTAAGAATATAAAAATATAAATCTCTATTCCGATAGAAACAATATCCACTGAATGCATTCGTTTAATGTCCAATGCAGTGTCCTTTCGATGCTTTGTAGAAAGTGAATAGAAAAGGCACCGTTTTTACTTTTTAATGGGTTTTTTTTCACTCAACAATATAGTTGGGCCCAGGATTGGATAGAATTCTTCTTAAGTGTTACCAGAGACATTAATGCATTTGCTTTTAATTCTTCTGGTGTTAGCTTAGTGCATTTCCTATGTACATGGATTTTGAAATACTCCCTCTTGCCTTGTAAAGTAGAAAATACGAAAATTAAATCATAAAAAATTATGATTACTGAACTAGGAAAAAGATGCCAGGAAACGGCTAGAATCAAGGATTTTGCGTCTTTCAAGTCGGAGCTTCCGGGGGCCTTAGGCGGCCACCAGAACCCTCGCCCAAATTTTTTTGCCTGGCTCCATTCCCCGATTAAATCATTTTGCCTCATTTAAAAAGGAGTCTAGTTACGGCCATGGATTTCACTTAGAATGCGAGTGGATGAAAAGATTGAATCTTTATCTTATATTGATTGATGTGTAATTAAGACCAATATCAGCAGATTGCAGCTATATCCTGGTATGAAATTACAATTATTACAAATTTGACTTGAGCCCAGGTATTACATATATAAAACTATTTAGATATACATGTCTAAACAGAAGTCAAGGATTATCCTAACATAGGCATTGGATTGTAGAAAATGATGCCATACACAGGAAAAAAATATGCCATGTCTAAAAAGTGTTTTTCTAAATGCACTTTTTAATTTTTGTAGTGTTGTTGTGCCCATTTTAGACATTGAAAAATGAACCGTAATCATTTGCCGCCAATGCCATCTCTGCTAGTTGTGTCCCCTTATCTTTTGCAAGGACAATTCCCTATCAAGTCCCTTTCTAACTTATTTGCATGGTATTTAATATTCTAATGCAATTATAATGTAACGTGTATTTTCATTGGCTATCGAGAGCTGTCAAATCTGCAGTTGACATGCCTGAAGGAATGCTATATTCCTACGCCGAATGCACTTGTTAGTTCACCTGGACCGAAGGTCCAGGTGAACTATTGCCATCACTTGGCGTCCATCGTCTGTAAACTTTTCACATTTCAAGCTTCTTCTCCGAAACCACTGGGCCAATTGGAACCAAACTTAGCAGGAATGTTCTTTGGATGGTCCTCTACAAAGATTCTGTTTTTTGTTTCAGTCGGATATTCAACATGGCTGCCAGGGCCAATAATATGCTCTGATTGGCTGAAATTTCAAAGATCTTCTTCTCTGAAACTAATGACCTGACTGAACCCAAACTGTAAATGAATGATCATTGGAATGTCCATTACCAAGTTTTTGTATTTTATGCCGATCGGAAATCTAAGACGGCCGCCACCACAGGACATAGATTAACATTGGACCCTATGGGAAAATGTTCAAATGCCTTCTTCTCAGAAACTACAAATATGATTAAAGCCAAACTGTACATGAATGTTCATTGGATGGTCCTCTACAAACTCTGTGTTTTTTGTTCCGATATGAAATTCAAAATGGCGGCTACGGCAGGACTTAGTTTAACATTGGACCCGATGCCTATGGGAAAAATGTTTCAAAACACTTCTTCTCTGAAACCTCTTGTTTGTAAACAATATGGCTGAACCAGATATTTCCGACTGAATTTGAAGCTGATAACCTATTTAGGAGATAACTGTATTGTATTTGAAAATTTCACGGCATCAATTGGAGATTTGATGGTCGCAAATGGAGTTTACTGTCCATTCTGATGCAATATTGAACATAAAAATGTATACTTGCATATCCCTGGGTCTAAAAATCACAAAAATTAAAATTCCGAGAAATATTGTTGAACGACTGGCACATATTAAACAACATGACGTCATACGAAAACTTCCAGTTTAAAATGTAAAGATCAGACGTTATTTGGCTTCGTGTATGCTTCAATTTAGATACATTTTTGTAGAATTTAACTAAAAATAAGTTTTCAAGGTAGGCATTTTAATTATTTTTGTGTATTGTTGTACATATGACATGTAGGATTTCACGTTTTCAAGATGGTGGATCCTTAAACAACTACATTACTATTTTTTTAGCAAAAGGAATTTGAAAAGTGCATATATTTCGTCATTTATTTGTATGTTTTCAAACTAGTGTGTACATGTTGGGAGAATTTCATAAGAATAGGAATAACAGTACTGTATTTGAAGCGTTGTCGGTGTCAATTGTGGATTTGACGGTTGCAAATATTCGTATTACTGACTCCGTTTCGCGTCGCCAGTAAAACTGCATTTGCGACCATCAAATCCACAATTGACACCTCCAACTCTTCAAATACAGTACTGTTATTCCTTAATTTAAGGAAATCAATTGAACAATAATTATTATCAATGATCATGTTTTGTTTTTTTAGCCTTATCTAGAGCCTCGGGATCTCCTACGAAAAGCTGTGGTAGAGAATGAATTAGCAGATGAAGATTTCTTCACAGTTGATCATGGAGAAATTAAAATTCTCCAATCATCAGGCTATAGTGAAGTGAGAAATGAACAGGACAGTAAAACAGATACTAGTCATAAACAAGACAATAAGTTATAAAATTGTGTGCACTTATATGTCTGACTTATCTAGTCTTAACAAATAACATCTTGATGTGGACTGGAGGAGTTTTCAGAGAATGGGAGAGATATGTGCCATTTTATGCTGCTTATTTTGGGGAACTTTTTGTTACATGTTAATTATACTAATTAATGTCTATTGATTGTCTGTAATTATCATTCTTATAGTCTTAGCAAATGACAATTTGAGATGGGCTGGAGAGCTGGAGGGTTTTCAGAGAATGAGAGATTTCTTCATTTCATAAGAGAAATATGTGCTATTTAAGCTTCTAATTTTTGTGAAGTTTTTGTTACATCTTAGCTATACTAATAAATGTCTTTTGATTGTCTGTATTTAATAATTATTGATAAACTACGTCACTAGTGTCATCAGTCACTGAGGTTTGATTACACTCCTTTTTTCTCCATCACCCCTCGGTCATTTATTTTATTTTCACGCCTGTTCAGTACCTAATCTGTATTTAGTAGTTTCCATAACAACACTCAAATGTTCCTGTTGTCATAACAACATTCAAATGTTCCTGTTGTCTGTATTAAACAGATTATGACAGATACAAACTTACTAGTACTCAATATTGCCTTTGAATTTTGTGAGACTACCAATACCAGAAAAACAGCTCCTTAATTATTCATAAATATCAGACATATCGAAATATGCCGGACCGTCGGACCTGACAGGTAAAAATCAAGCCGGCCCGACGATGTTTTCGGCATGTCGGTCTGAAATTCTGGTAAAAATTTGTTCTCTACTTCGGTCAGGAAACAATTTTCTTTTTGTCAGTCCGTCAAACAGTGTCTTTAAAGGTCGATCTTTCTTGCAATAGCATGTTTATTTCTTTAAATAAGCGTTTTCTGTGAATAACTAAACTTGACCATTGCGTAATCCTAATCGAGTAACTTCCCTTAAAGAAATATAATCCGCCCCAAACATAGATCGACATTCGACTAGATCGGTCTTTAAAATAAACCAAAACGATTATTATTTTCACTATTTGTATTTTGAAAATATATATTCGTAAGTTTCTTTAGATTGATAAAGTTCGTATTCTTCATTAAATATGTTCTTAAAACCTAATTTCTTGGTACATTGTCATTTGTAAAAAAATCGTAACTTAATGGTCTGACATGGTTAGGTACGAAAGATTCATGATTTGAGAAATACATTACGGACAAGCCGGAAACTGAAGGAAAATGTGTTGCCAAATCACAGTTGAGTCAGCATCTCTTTCAGAGAGTTATTGGCAAGGAAAACAAACAACACCTTATTTACTTATGACCACATTAAAAATAACATTCTATAAAAATATTAAAAGTGTTCTTGTTTTGGTAAACCATCATTTTCTTATCTTAGGTGGGAAAAAAAGGGTTTTTTCACAACAAATCATAATTTTTTTTTCCACAAAGACATTGATGATGATTATAAAGATGAGTGTTATGTTTTAGCTTTTTACTTTTGAACAAATATTGAAACTGTCACGAAATAATTGAATACCTAAAAAAATATTCTTGAAGTAAACATGTTAAACAAAGAAATGAATGCGGAATATGTGGTGGCATTTTAGGTTTTTATTCGGTCAGACAATTTTTTTAATTTGTCTGACCGAATGTCAGACAAGTTGTCTTGGATTTTCGATATGTCTGAAAGGTTTTAAAATGAATTGACCAACGGTTGATAGAAGAAGAAGAATCTAAATGAACTGTGGTTTAGCAATGATACTGACCCTAGCTGCTAATATAAAGGAAATAAACTAATAGTTTCTACCATGCCAGACTTTCTTTCACAAGGTTCAGAAATGTTAATCTAAATCATCCGTGCAGTAGTCCCTCTCTTATAAGACCCCCCCCCCCTTCTGTAATGAAAACATGGTCTTATAAGAGAGGTGGTCTTTCTTGAGGGGGACAATATAGTAGTATTTTACTAAATCAGTGCATCTAAAAATGTCTTTTTTTTCCATTTAAATGTAAATATGTCTACGCATGCTATGGTATAAAGTCATCAAGATGTTTGATATAATATTGCATAATCAAAGCAGAAGAATACAAATATTAAAACAAAAAAGTCAAAGGTATTCAAGAGTTTATTTAATACCCAGTAAATAGCATTACCATGCAACCCTTTTTATGCCCCCGTGACGAAGAGTCGGGAGGGATATTAATTTACCCCTGTCCATCCGTCCGTTTGTCCATCCAGAGATAGATACATGGTTTGTCCGCCTATCTTCTCCTACAGTTTTGGAGCTACAGCTTTAATATTGTGTATGATGTTTATACCCATAATGGGGGTGTGCATGTCCACAGGATTTTAATTTTCATCAAATATTTGATAATGACAGGTAGTTGGACTTGGTCATTTTTTTTATGCCCTCGCGACGAAAAGTCGGGGGGGTGGGGGTGGATTTTTGTCAAATATTCACAAAATGACAGGTAGTTGGACTTCATTCCCTTCTTACTAGCTACATAATGGAAACATGGTTTGTATGGCTCCTACTACAGTTTTTGACTTGTTTATAATTTCTTATGGTCAGACGGGGGCATCATTTGTGTCTTACAGACACACTTCATTTTTAAAAGATCACTCCTAACAAAACAACTTTGTCCATAATTATCAAGTGCGGGGGCATACTTCTTTTCTAGTACTATAATGAGCTAGTACATTGTATTTCTGCTTCCATAATATAATCTGAATATTCATGACCATGCCAGCACTGTCCTTGTTTGTTGACTTAATCACAATGTCTGCTCTATATTCTCTCTCTTCAGAAGAAAATAATATTACATGCAGGTCTACGAATATCAAATAAGAGAGTTAGATAAGATTCTATAGAATGACATGTTCTAGAGTAACACATTGCTTGTAATTTGAATATCTTCACTTTTCTTTGTACATCCATGAATTTGAACCTCCTCCTCAATGTCGTATTCATTACCAACCAATTATCTTCTCTGGTCTTCAATTCTATATTTAGAAAAAGAGCTACAACTGTAATAACCAATTAAAACACTTCATGTAATATTCTGTATAAATTAAAATAAAAAATAATCTTAAAAAGACACAGTTGGGACTTCTGGTCAACATTTCTTGTTCTGGTCTTCAATTCGACTCACTGGATCGGGGCCCCAGTGGGTAAAACTAAAAAACAAAAAATGGTTACAAAAATTGTTAATTGCTGCTTCTCCACTAAACACTCAACATTAAGGAGTAAGAACAAAGACTGGTTGGGCTCTGAATCAAGAAATGTGTCGGAGTGGAGCAACATGTCTACCCACAGACTGTTGTTTTAGTAAGCTAGCACTAACTATATTAAGATCCAACTAATCATCNTTGCATCCATGGAAACGTACTCTTCATGGGTGAACTGTCCAAAGAAAAAATGTGTTTCTGCAGATCTAATGCACTTATTCCTTGTTCGTTTTGTGACAGTAAGGTTAACAAATATATCTATTGACTATACAGATTGTGAATATATCGTCATTTTGAATACGTCGATTGTAATATATGATTTTTAGACTTGTCAGTCTTGCTAAGCTCCACCCCTTCAATGCCCATATTTGGAAATCTTCATCGCCAAAAAGCTTGTTTGTTGACAAATTATACGAGAATGATACACGCACATGTTTACCATCAATATGATACTTATGTAGCAGAATTTCACAAAAAAAGGAAAATGTACCCATCGTCAGTTGAAGACAAATGATGCTGAGAGGTAAATCTTAGTTTTAAATTAATAATGACAATCTCCTGAAGCACAAAAAAGGGGGGGTGTTGTCTATTTTTGCCACAGACGCACAGACACAAGTTAATCAGACCCCCCCCTTTGTTTTGCAAGTTGTTGAACACAATTTATACTATAGAGAAATAATCAATGTAATGACTATAATTTTTTTTCAAGTTTTGATGAAAACCATTAAAAGTGTTTGAATTTTTATACAAAATATATCTTGATGGGTTGGGGTCCTGTTTATTTTTAGAATTTACATTTGTTTTCTTTACAATCTCCATAACACCTTGGCTTGGAAATGCAAATTCTGAATACTTGTGTAGGACCAAATCCCAATGTGTAATAATTTACAACCAAAAAGTATTTATGTATTCTCAGAGAATAACATCCCTTTTCAGAGGGTTGTTTTCCTAAAAAAAAAACCTGTCAAGTGACTGGGGAGGATAAACATTTAAATATCTGAAATTTGTTTTGGTCAACATTAATTTACACATAACAGATTTGATGAAATAAACAATGGGCAAAAACTAATCTGACACAAGTTAATTATTCTCTAAATCCAGTTTGTCTTTTTACTAGCTAACACAATTCATGGTTCACACAGTAAATACAAAAATGTACATAAAACCATGAAACCAAAAACTGAAATGAAACTATTATCTACATTGTAATTTAAATCCAAGTTTTAATTAAAGGTGGGTGATCTGGTTGTGCTACAATATCACATTTTGATCAAAGAAATTTTTATTGAGACATATTAGGACAGATGCTTAATTCCTTGTAATATATTGTAGTTTATTTAGTTATGCCAAAACATGTTCAGTAAATTAAACCTTTACATAATTAAGCATTGATACTGGTATTTATTTATTTTTCTTATAAGACATACCTGGTTATGTATACATTGTACACTGTACTGTTAATTCTTTTTTTTTTTTTTAAATAAAACCCAATTGTAGCATGATGAATTTATCCTGCAATTGTGTGATTTTGAGTACTAATAGAGAGGTCAAATATACTTCAGTGTTATTTAGTCCTTGTATGTTTTGACAATATATTTTGTAGGCATATATACAGCATATATCAGCATTTTCATTGGATTTAGTTCAGTAGCTGAGTATCATATTAACTGTCTCTGCACTGAGCTAAGTTCATTGTTATGCATTCAATCATCTTGGTGATATATTAAGGGTATGATAAATGGACATCAAGCCATGATCAAGGTAAAATGCAAAACATGCTATACATGTACATATTGATCTATTGATCTATCAGATTGATCTTCATAACCCATCTTCTTATCATAAAGTAAAAACAAAATGTGCTTGAAATATTTGAATATTTTTATGATGTTTGAAAAATTTGAAATTAAGAAAGTTTACTGATTTTTAGCTGAACTGGCCCAAAAAGGCTAAATGATGCATTATCATGACTGTCTGTCATCTGTTGTCCATATATTTTTTTTATACTTTTTCTCAGAAATTGTCAAATCAAATGGAAAAATTATATAGCAGATATGCTATGGTACTTGGATAGTTTGTAAAATATCTGATTGTTACAAAGCTATATTTAATTTTTTCACATTATTATGTTTCTTTTGGTAGCTTGACAGTCCAAATTTAGTATTTAATGAAATATTGCTAATTTCGCAAGGTTCCTCAAGGCTACCTGGTTTGCTAGGTTGAGCATATTGCATTTTTTTTAATA
>MJUT01051446.1:109127-133409 GCA_002080005.1 Gigantidas platifrons
TTACCCGTGTTTCTGGTTCGTTCTGTGTTCAGTGCCCAGTGTTACCTGTGTTTCTGGTTCGTTCTGTGTTCAGTACCCAGTGTTACCTGTGTTTCTGGTTCGTTCTGTGTTCAGTGCCCAGTGTTACCTGTGTTTCTGGTTAGCTCTGTGTTCAGTGCCCAGTGTTACCCGTGTTTCCGGTTCGTTCTGTGTTCAGTGCCCAGTGTTACCTGTGTTCCTGGTTCGTTCTGTGCTCAGTGCCCAGTTGTTACCTGTGTTTCTGGTTCGTTATGTGTTCAGTGTCCAGTGTTACATGTGTTTCTTGTTCGTTCTGTGATCAGTGCCCAGTGTTACCTGTGTTCCTGGTTCGTTCTGTGATCAGTGCCCAGTGTTACCTGTGTTTCTGGTTCGTTCTGTGTTCAGGGCCCAGTGTTACCTGTGTTCCTGGTTCGTTCTATGTTCAGTGCCCAGTATTACATGTGTTCCTGGTTCGTTCTATGTTCAGTGCCCAGTATTACCTGTGTTTCTGGTTCGTTCTGTGTTCAGTGCCCAGTTGTTACCTGTGTTTCTGGTTCGTTCTGTATTCAGTGCCCAGTGTTACCTGTGTTTCTGGTTAGCTCTGTGTTCAGTGCCCAGTGTTACCTGTGTTCCTGGTTCGTTCTGTGTTCAGTGCCCAATGTTACCAGCGTTGCCGGTTCGTTCTGTGTTCAGTGCCCAGTGTTACCCGTGTTTCTGGTTCGTTCTGTTTTCAGTGCCCAGTTGTTACCTGTGTTTCTGGTTCGTTCTGTGTTCAGTGCCCAGTGTTACCTGTGTTTCCGGTTCGTTCTGTGTTCAGTGCCCAGTGTTACCTGTGTTTCTGGTTCGTTCTGTGTTCAGTGCCCAGTGTTACCTGTGTTTCTGGTTCGTTCTATGTTCAGTGCCCAGTGTTACCTGTGTTTCTGGTTCGTTCTGTGTTCAGTGCCCAGTGTTACCTGTGTTTCCGGTTCGTTCTGTGTTCAGTGCCCAGTGTTACCTGTGTTCCTTGTTCGTTCTGTGATCAGTGCCCAGTGTTACCTGTGTTTCTGGTTCGTTCTGTGCTCAGTGCCCAGTTGTTACCTGTGTTTCTGGTTCGTTATGTGTTCAGTGCCCAGTGTTACATGTGTTTCTGAATTGTTTATTCTTGATTGCACATTCGTTTTTTTTCATTTCGTAATGAAACAAATATTTTGTATGACACAGATAAATGTTTATCTTTATCAACTGATTGCTATATATCAACTATACTCATAACAAGAGCTAGTTTAAAAACAATAAGCCATGACTGTATGTATGTATTAACGATTTGGGTTACACACAGATGTTTTAATTGTCATAAGAACGGGGGAGATGACGGATAGGGTCTGGGGCTGCTGCTTTGCACCCGACCCCCCAACAACTACTTCTAACATCCAGTTGTTCATTAGTATCTTTTATGTACAAGGAGTGACGGATTGTTCTTACACGAGTTACCTACCAATAAACGTAGGACGAAAGGTCATTTTAAGCCAGTGTGGAGGATAAGATCATTAGCACGGATTCATATTTTGACTTTATAGGGGTTTGTGAAATCACATGGACGGTATATATTGGAGATCGTCTACGTTCATAGTATATTCATGGTAGATCCCAGATATGGGTACCATGGACTGAAGCTCATTGGAATCTCCCAGCCATTAAAAGGTTAGCATAGGCCTTGTAAATTTTAGGTTGGCCGGGGCTTGTGCCAGCTCTAAATACATTGTATGCGACTAAATACTGTATAGAATTTAAAGCAATGTGTTTGAATGGGCCTTTTTTCTATGATGAAGTTATTGTTGACGAAAGCTGATAAATTTGACTGCAGGATTATTGTAGTGTTAATTAGGCTGTCTTTTGTTCCAATAGCTCTATACAAGCTGCTGTCAACTTCTACAATGTATATAGTTGGTTAGTTGAGTAATTTCCAAACATCCCCCCAGGACAATACACAGGTTAACCAGTGTAACTGTGGTTTCTTGAAAAAATAGTAATGAACGTGAATTATCATCATAACAGTAGTTTGTTATATCTAACTGACTTCCGAAGCTTTAGAACATTAGTATCTACTTGATCAAGAAAAAATGTGGATAGATCAAATATTATAGAAATTAATATGAAACCGGGGTTCACTTTGAAGATGTCAGGTTATAATTTTGTAATAAACATTTTTCTTTGCATAAAATTAATGAAAGTGATTTTTTTCTATTACTTTTAAGTTATATATTTCATTATATTTAAAATGAAGGGAAATCATGACTATCAGGATTGTATAAATATGAAGGTAAGCCATAATAGTGGGGAGATGGCCTTACCCACTAATTAAACAGTCGAAAATGAACCAGAACTCAACAAAACCCAATCCAGAAATAAATTCAACATAGGAGAATAAAATAAGTAAAGAAAAAGCTAAATGTGGATCTCCATGTGGTGGCAATTAATGTGCCAATTAAAAATATTATCTGATTCAGATGTCAAGACCACAAGGTTCCACTAACGTAAAGGACCGTAGTGGTCGTGATCGTGCGGTAGTTGGATTTACAATTACATATGCAATCAGTGCCTATCAGCACTAAAACTGTGAGTTCGAATCCCGCTTAGACTAGGTGTACTCGATACAACATTATGGTTTTCTCCAGGTACTCCCTTTTTCCTCCACCAATAAAACTGACCTTCACGATATAACTGAAATATTGTTCAAAGTGGCGTTAAACACCACCCCAACCCTCCTTTATCTTAATGAAAGAAAACTATACTTATCGGAGGGGCGTCGTGATCGTATCGTAAACAGAACACTAAAAATAAAAAAAGAAAAAAAAAAGAAAAAAAGAAACAAACAACACTATTAAAAAAAGAACAAACAAAGAATACACAACAATACAAGACAAACATAAAAAAAACAACAACAACACAATACACAACAATACAAGACAAACATAAAAAAAACAACAACAACACAATACACAACAATACAAGACAAACATAAAAAAAACAACAACAACACAATACACAACAATACAAGACAAACATAAAAAAAAACAACAACCACACAATAGAAGAGAATATTCAATAACTTATTGCTGGTATACATTGCGGTTGTTAGATAAATACTCTCGATTAATTACATTTTCTCGAAAAATGTTGCTAAGCAACTGATATGATATTTTTGCTATTATTTATATCATCATATAATATTGATTTCAGTATCACTATTATTATTCTGGATCCTAGGAGAAGGGAGTGGCAGGAGTGTCATTAACAGGTAATTAATATAAAGTTTACAAACGTTTCATCATTATTTATATAATGTGGCATGTAAAGAAATGACGCGAAAACAGAATTTGTTTTCAAACACGATATTATACCGTCAATTTGTCTTTGACAGAAATGGTAGTTAGATTTACAACTATCTCTTTGCTGTCACGGCTTCTTGAGTATTGAGTTCGGTTACCGATCGTGGAGTCGTGTACTCGATAAAATAAATTTTGCGATAATGACAAACCTTTACTTAAATTCCTGAACAGTCCGGTTTTATTCAACAATAAAACTGACCTCCACGAAAATATTTTCTACTGTTAAAAGTAGTGTTAACATGCATATGATAATTTGGGGGAAAAGTGGGGTGTATAGATTCTATTATCTTGAGCAAGACAATAACCTACTAATGGTCCTCATATTGGGGAAGGGAAAAGTGGGGTGTATAGATTCTATTATCTTGAGCAAGACAATAACCTACTAATGGTCCTCATATATTCTTCTTGTTTTCTTTTTCAGAACTGTTTAAGAGAATAATTAAGAAAATAATTATGGTGTTAGGGAGCCAGTTTCTCTTATTACTGTGGAAGAATTGGACGTTACAGAAACGGAAAGTGTGTGTTACAGTTTTTGAGATTTTATTGCCGTTATTTTTCGGAATAATCTTGGTTTTGATACGTTTACTGGTAAAAACTACAGATTACCCAAATGATACAGTATGGCAAACCTCAAATTTTACATCGGATGGCTTAGACAATATACATTTTTCGAAGAGATCAGAAATTTTGTTCGTCCCAAATACGACACTAATAAGAAATGTAATGACAAATGTGAAAAGTTCTATAAATAGTCAGAATGTAGCTTACAACAAAACATTGAAAGGTAAGTACGCTAAAATCTATATATACTACAAAATAATTAAAAAATTAAAAAAATTACCAATTGACAACATATGTTATTAAAAACTAATAAAATCCATGCTGTACTATTATTACTGTATATATTAAAATCGTGTTTCTACGGCCACTACTGTGTACATTATTAGCCTTAATAAAGATGGCAGGGGCCACGCTCTGTTTTGTTTTGTTTGGGATTACAATCGTGTTTCGACGTCCACTACCATTTTTATTAAGACTTAACAATGCGCCACATCGTGAGCCTGGACAAATATGACAGTGGCCATCGAACCATTAGCATGATCAAAACAAAATAAAATATTGAAGTGCAATAAATTAAAGAAAGCTGCTTTTTTTCACAAAAGAAATTTATCTGGTGAACTAGATTATCATGCAGGCATTAAGAAGTCTTAAATTGCGAACATGTTGATTTTAGACGTGTTTTTTTTCTCTTTTAACAGGATTTGACACAGAAAAAGATTTAATAGACTACCATGACCTCAATGCTGGAAAAATTTGGGGCGCCGTTGTGTTTGATACCAGCCAGTCGTACACGACCAATCTACCACAAGATGTTGTTTATGACTTGCGTGTTTCCCGCCGGCAACCAAAAGACAGATGGCGTACCCAATACACATATTCGTTTTCTCAGACTACTAGCCCAAGAACCACCGATGCTGACGGCGGTGATCCAAGTAAATATCATTCAATATGATTAAAATGATTGAAATTTTACTAAATTTCAACTACCATCAAAATAAAAATTAAACTATTACGTCATACATGTAAGAATGGGAGATAATCCTCGATAAATATACTATCGTTGCTATATTTTGCCCGAAAGAGACTTCTCATCGTATCACGCATCTCAGGTTGCGCATTCGATGCGATATTGCTTAGAGAAATCCATTATCACCAAACAAATCAACGATAGTATATCACTTTCACTCCTCTCGCTATGATATGGCAGAAATATTGCCTGTTTCGTAATAATCACCCACTCATTTACATTCTACTCGAGACACCAGTTTATTTTTGGCCAAAAAAAACAGTAATGGGGATTTGTTTTTAATTCATATATTTTTAGAATGAGTGAGCTCTATAAAAGCAATTTTGATCAGATTTAGATACCGGCGTAGCAATAACGATGTAATAATTTTGAACAATTTGATTGGTTGTTTTCTTATCATATATTCCACCGGAAAAGAAACTAGATTAAAAACATGAAATATTAAGAGATAAAACAATACAGCACTGAGTAACACAACAATCGCTCTGGTTTTTCTTATTACAGATTACGTACAAACAGGCTTCATCTATCTACAGTATGAAGTGGATAAAGCTATTATTGCAGAAAAATCTGGGAAACCAAATCTGTTTAGTGTTATTGACATGAAATTGACAAGAATGCCCTACCCGCCGTATGTTCAGGACCCATTGTTGACTGCAATTCAATCAAACTTACCTCTGTTTCTTATGCTTGGCTTCATCTTGTACGTCATACAACTGACAAAGAACATAGTTTATGAGAAAGAAAGGAAATTAAAGGTATGCTGGATAAAGTCATAGTCATTGGATAGGTTTATTAAAGTTATAGTCTGTTTAACCTCACTAAGTAACATAAAACAGAACATTGCATTTTGTAGAAATTTATTAAATTACTGTGGAACTTGTACTAAAGATATTTTGCAGGTTTCAACCCAGTAACATAGATCATTCAATTAAAAACAATTGTACTGAATTACGAGGAAGAAGAAAAATAGCACACACACACATACAAACATAATGAAATAAATAAAAGCTTTACATTATGAAATGAATTGCCTATTAACAGTATATAATTTTTCAGGAGTCGATGAAGATGATGGGTTTAAGTCCTGTGGTATATTGGATGTCATGGTTTGTTATTGCCTTGATCTACCTGGTTATAGCCTGTCTAATATTTACAGTACTTCTGTCCGTGAGAGTGAGCACACATGGAAGTGTCCTGCCGAATTCAAATCCATCTTTGACTTTTTTCTTCTTCCTTTGCTTTGCAATGTCCGTAATTGCATTGGCATTCATGATTAGTACCTGTTTCAGTAAAGGTTAGGCTTGTATGTAAACTTGTATGGAATTATAGACATGTATATTTAGTAATAGAGTAAAGAGGCGTGTTAAAAGGAACAATCTGAGTTTCAACAAGACAACAGAGAAATCCCCACAAAAGAACAATAGAGACAAGTATGGTAGTTGGATTTACAACTAGCTATGCAACCAGTGCCTAACATTACTGTTGTCGATCAGGGGAGGTGTACAACATTATGTGATTAAGTTTGTCTGTGACTTGCGTCAGGTCGGAGGTTTTCTCCTGGTCCTTTGGTTTCCTACAACAATAAAACTGACCCCCACGATATAACTTGAAATATTGTTGAAAGTATCGTTAAACATCATCAAACAAACAAACAAACAAACAAAAAACTAGCACAAGGAAAATCATATAAATATAGAGTAATGATATTTATCTGGCGGGAAGGAATTTACCACATTATATCATGACAAGACCGATGTATCATTTATTAATTAATCCATTTAAAATAACTACCGGTGTCATACAGTAAACCTTCCCCCATAGTAGATTAACCCCCGGAAGATTTACTATATGGTAAACCTTCCCCCATGGGGGAACGTTTACTATATAGTATTTATTCCGCATAGTAAACCTTCCTACCTACTCAAATACTGCAAAATAGCTCCGTACATTTTTTTTTACCTTTTAATCATAACCGGATATAATTAATGGTATATAACAATTAAAATTAACACGATTAAGGTGCTAAATTCCGAATCAGTAGTAATTATCCGGATTAAGGGGGAACATTTACTATATAGCAAAATATCCAGGGGGGATGATTGCCAATGGATGGGGGAATGTTTGCTATATAGTAAATTTCCCCCGGGGGAATATTTACTATATAGTAAAGTATCCGGGGGGAAGGTTTACTATATAGCAAATATTCCGAGGGGAATATTTACTATATAGTAAACATTCCGGGGGAAGGTTTGCTATGCGGAAGGTTTACTATACGACACCGGTAATTTGCAAAAGCATTAGAATTGAATTTACCATAATTGGTAATTTCAATTGTTAAGTCTGACCCAACATTTCATTGGTCAATAATCGTGGGCGAATTGGAAGTGTGAAAAGAGAACAGGTTCTGTGCAAACGACACCGGACCCACATACGACATACACGACAGCCTTCTTGACAATACAAAAAGAAATCAAAATTGAGCTACACGAACCTCATTAAAACCCACTGGGGGGGGGGGGGTTCCGAAGGGGAAGCAGTTTCTGTTCCACTAGTGTTGTTTATGTTAAAAATTCTGTGATTACCAATATTACCTGTTCAAAAACAAATTAGTACTGTACACATTCAGCCCAAATGGCTTTGTTTACAATTAATGGTCTTGAAGTTGTATACCTATTTTTAATTTATATAATAAACCATTTTTGTTATTGAAAACAGAAACTGGCGAATACAAATTAAAATAATAGATCAATGATATATAAATGTTTTTACCTGTAGAAATCTCATCTGAAGGTCGCTTACATCAGATTTCCAAAAAACAACCTGCTTTTTACCTCATAGAATATATGTAGGCTGACAGCTGAAGAAATTATAAAAATCGTTAAAAGCTTTATTACTTTTATGGAATATATACTGTCTTCGTACATGATTAATATGTTATAATAAGTATCATGAGATCTAATACGATATTCGTGGAAAAACGATATTGGTGTTATGACTGTTTTGTCTCAGTTTATTATAAGACTTATTTGTATTCTATATTGGGGGTTTATATTAAATCAAAACTTTATATTTCATGTTTCTTTTTATAATTTAACTACTGTGATGTCTACCATTATCTTCGCAAGACGATGTTTAAAATTCACTTTACAAAACAGGTGCCATGCAGGGTGTAGGATAATCTGATAATTTCGAAGCACATGATATATATTCTCGCTCCCGATCGAAGCACATGATCTATTCCGGTTTCCGAGTTCGTGTTGTCCAATCTTTTGTTTCGTTTTTTCGTTTTGATTGTTTAATCAGGTTGCCATTGCTTGTAGTGTTACCTCTTACTGGTATTTTACAGCTTTGTTTGCTGGAGCAATGACACAATTTCACCATTAATTAATTAATAAGTTAGTTGATATGTTCTATATTTACAGCCAATACAGCTTTGTTTGCTGGAGGAATGATCTACTTTTTAACTTACTTTCCCTATTTTTTCCTGAGTAATGATGATCGCTATGGAGCGATGACACTTGGACAGAAAATATTGGTGTGTCTTCTGAGTAATGTTGCTATGGGTTTTGGTGTTAAATCTATAGCAGCATACGAAGGAACAGGTACGTTGTATACATTGTTATTTATATTACATTGTTAATAAGTAAATAGTCCCAATAATCGTTTGATCATCAGTAATGAGTATAATATGATCACGTAAATGGACTTTATTTTTAATGTGTATTTTTAGGTCAGGTGTCTTATCTATTAAGCTCTCGTCTTGACCCTGTTCGTGTAATTCTATGTATTAATGCCCTTTGTCATAAACTTTTATTTTGGATATCCTGCTTATGACTTAGTTTGCTTGTCCCAAAAGACTTTTAAGCTATTTGGCTTTCCAATCTTTTGACATTTCAAAGTACAGATGAAAATGTCCCCAAAACGTGTCGTGTGCACTAATTGAGATATCAACTTTTTTATTTTATACCGTTTCATTGATTGTTAAATATTGTTCAACAGGTGCAGGAGCTCAGTGGGACAATTTCTATAAGCCACCAACTGTGGACAGCAACTTTTCCTTACTGACAGCCATTATTATGTTGCTGTCTGACACTGCGTTGTACCTTCTGGTCACATGGTACGTAGATGCAGTCATGCCTGGCGAATTTGGAGTACCAGAACCATGGTATTTTCCATTTACTGTAAGCATTTTTTTTTATCTATAACAACAAGTCCTAATATAAAACAATATAAGTTTAATAAATATAAATAAAGATATATAACCAGAACGTTGCGGTTGTTCAATTACTGGAACAAGTAATAATTAAAGTTGTGATTCAGAAAAATGATAATATCAGTTTGTAAATATCCATTGTCAGGATCGTTATTATTTCTTTTGAGAACAATCTGAATTGCCATAAGAAGAAGTACTATTTATTTTACTTAAACTATAATCCGTTAGGATGGCAACACATTTTATTGTTACAGTTTTCAATCAGCATTAATAAAATGGTTACAAGATCTGTCAGAATCAGGTTTCAATTGATAATTTTTACTTTTAGAAAACGTATTGGTGTGGTTCAAAGAAAGGTGAAAAATATGAAAAACAAGCGTCTGTTGTAGCTCCAGATCCAACATACTTTGAACGAGATCCATCTGATATGAGAGCCGGAATATCTGTTCACCATTTGAGAAAAGTACGTTAAAAAAGACATATGATACAGATTATTATTTATTTCTTTAAAAGGACAAACTAACTGCCTTGTTAAATACTTTTATCTTTTATAGATTTCCTAATGGTCCGACGTCAGATAAAACAGTCTTACTTTCAGTCTGTCATATCATTTGTACAAGGAATATATTGTACTAGAGAGACAATATGTTTATGATTTTCATAACTATTTCATTTAAATTTGAACAATATTTTCCCGATTTTGCCGTGGATGAGTTTGAATCAGACCCAAACCAATGTCACAAGATATATTCCTAAATAAAAGAGATCTTTATCTGAATTAGAATATCTAATATCTACAGTTGTAAGTTCGATACTAACCAATAAGGCATTCTGGATACTTCAGGTTCCTCAGTCCATAACACTGGCCAAAACAATGTAACTACATAATATGATTGAAAGTGACGCTAAACAACAATTACCATAGGCCTTTCAATTGTGTATTATAATTGTAATTCCTGAAGAATGATAGCGTTAATTCACTTAGTATTGGTCTCAGTACCTTATTTTGTATTTTGCATTCTATTGTATGTATACTATCAGAAATAAAGATATAGAGTATTGGAAATTCAAATTCAAATTCAAATATTTTATTGATTTAAAATCCAATAAAGGACTGTCATCAACAACAATACAAAGGACAGTACTGAAATACAAGATATTTACACAGAAAAATAACACACAAATAATGCCATCACGACTGAGTTATTTACCAAGTGATCACCTGTATGGATCTAATACATTATATTTATATAAAATGTACAAAAATACAGACTCAATTATAACTTAGTCTTCTACCATACATAGTATTAATCCCTTGTATACATATTGTATTAATATCATAGTCATTAGAGCTTAAAATAAATTCAAATTTGTCCCAGTCTGACATACCTATAAATGATGGCACAACTTAAAGTGAGGTCAATTCTGGGCAATTAATTGTAAAATGAAATTCATCCTCTATTTCAGTTCTACAAAGAGGGCACAGTCTATTTTCTAGCTGTATATTCAAATGACGACCTCTTTCAATAAGTAATTTACTGTTACTTATTCTAATTTTTGCAAAATTTGAAATTAACTTTTTATCTAAACCCGTTAGTAAATAACTCTCCAATGAGTATTCTTCTTTTATTTTTCTATATGTCCAATTACCATTAACATTATTTCCATCAAAAAATATATTTTTTCTCCAGTAATTTACAAAGCCATCACAATTTTTTTTAAATTAATTGCAAATATAAGCCTCTTTTTGGAAAAAGTATTTTGATTCTCCCATATATGTTGGAAGCCAGATTTTAAAAAACACCTGCTTAATTTTTTAGGCGTAGCTATTATTTAATTTTAAATTTGTTTTGTAAGCAAAATAAACTAAACTATCAACTTTGGCATTAACTAAATGATGCCAATAAACAACTGGTAATTTGAGTGCATCAGTTGCAATAGGCATTAAGCCCAGTTCAGATAAAACGGCTAAATTAACTGCCCCTTTTCCTACCCCTAAGAGAACTTTAGCAAACTTTAACTGTACTTTAACAGGTTGAAATAACATGTATCTAGATTCTAACTCAGCCTTTTCTCTTATCAGAACATCTAAACTCCATATTTCACTACAGTATAATAAAAGCGGTTTTACACATGAATCAAATAATTTCAAATTGCATGATTGATTGATTGGGATTTAACGCCATCTTTAGCAGTATATCAGCTATGTCGCGGAGTGAACAAATTTTTATTAATTTCCTCAATTACAAGATCTGGTATAGTATTACAATTCGACCACCGCACTGAAATGCATTATGAGTATAACATCAACATTTATAGGTATATGGCACTGGAAAGAAGAAGAAAGTTGCTGTAAGAGATACAACAGTAAATATGTATGAGGGTCAAATTACTGCACTCTTAGGACATAACGGTGCAGGAAAGACGACTACCATGTCTATGTTAACAGGTAATTGTTAGGACATAACGGTGCAGGAAAGACAACTATCATGTCTATGCTAACAGGTAATTGTTAGGACATAACGGTGCCGGAAAGACGACTACCATTTCTATGTTAACAGGTAATTGCTAGGACATAACGGTGCCGGAAAGACGACTACCATGTCTATGTTAACAGGTAAATGTTAGGACATAACGGTGCAGGAAAGACGACTACCATGTCTATGTTAACAGGTAATTGTTAGGACATTAAATGTTAATACATAACGGTGCAGGAAAGACGACTACCATGTCTATGTTAACAGGTAATTGCTAGGACATAACGGTGCAGGAAAGACGACTACCATGTCTATGTTAACAGGTAATTGTTAGGACATAACGGTACAGGAAAGACGACTACCATTTCTATGTTAACAGGTAAATGTTAGGACATAACGGTGCAGGAAAGACGACTACCATGTCTATGTTAACAGGTGAGGTTGTGGTCAGTGACTTGTTTGAAATAACCAGAACATAGTTGTAAGAGAAATGACTCGCTTTATGCTCATACTGATCTTCAATATAGACCAGATATTTGGGACGAGGATCGAGACATGAACATAGGCAATTCTTCTAATATGTATTGCATAAAACATTACCATTAAAAAGACCACAGCTGTATAAGAGTTTGAAATGGCAAATATGAGCATATTCTAATTTTTGAGTAAAAAGTTCTTGTAATTCTACGTGATCAAACCTTATTTGTATGTATATATCTTAATTGCCTACATCTCTGTCACCATGTCATTTGTCTGTATCCAATTAATTGTCCCGTTGTTTAATTTATACATCACCGGCTTGCCACGTGTCAGTTTGAGACAGCAACTGTCAACAGTAGCTTTATACATTGCATATCAATGAGCCTACATATAAAAAGAATGTTTATGTGACACTAAATTAGCTATCTACGTGTTTAGTGCTGGGACATTTATCAAAACCTCCACTGGTGGTATATAGGGTCTGAGTAGTGCCGTACTTTCTTATAGGCTCGATAGGCTGAAGCCAAATTTTTTGGTGTATAATATTTTTAACACTGTTATTAGACTTTAACACTTATGCTGTCATAATGTACTGTACTTTCTAAACAACCCTTCAGTAAATTTCTTTACACAGTTGCACTCCATTTCAAAATATTGCAGAATTTTATAACATCCTTCATCATCCTCGCCTTTATTGAATTTGATTAAGCACACTTGTATCTTCCTCCAGTCGTGAGGGTGGGGAATCGGGAGAGGCCTCACAAATGGAATAGCCTAGGGCCTCTCTTTATCTAAATCCGGCACTGGGTCCGAGAGTATCATTTTCTCAGTAGACAGTGTTTCGGCACGGACATGTTGATATGATACATTTATTACTGAATTTTACAGTCCCGAAATAATCTAATTTCATTGCACTCGGACATAGGTGAAATTTATTTCGGCTATCCTGTTAAGGCACTTTGTCTTCTCGCTTCAAAATACGCTTACATTATTTGCCTTTCAGATCATTTGGATTTTCAGCACACCTGATGAAATTGTTCTAGAAACTCACTGAGCACATAACAGTAAATATCTACATGTTATTCATAGTAAAGAAATAGTAATAATAACGTAGATATTCCGTGCATTCACACGACACGTTTCTGGAATGACCTTCATCAGGTACACTCAAAGTCGAAAGATTGGAAAACCTAATAATTTAAAGTTTGGGAGCAATAAAACCAAAGGGCCTAAGCCGGAGAGCCAGAATAGGCTAAGGTCAAATATGTCTGAGGGAGGAGAGCAATAAAACCAAAGGGTCTAAGCCGGAGAGCCAGAATAGGCTAAGGTCAAATATGTCTGAGGGAGGAGAGCAATAAAACCAAAGGGTCTAAGCCGGAGAGCCAGAATAGGCTAAGGTCAAATATGTCTGAGGGAGGAGAGCAATAAAACCAAAGGGCCTAAGCCGGAGAGCCAGAATAGGCTAAGGTCAAATATGTCTGAAGGAGGAGAGCAATAAAACCAAAGGGCCTAAGCCGGAGAGCCAGAATCGGCTACGGTCACCTATGTCTGAGGGAGGACAACCCTCGTTTTAATAATAATTACATTATTTAGGAATATCAGTTATAAATATATCCAATAAACCATGTCAGTGCCGATGTATAAACTAGTAATTGTATAGTCATTATTAAATGTGTTGTCTTATAGGATTTATTCCGCCAACAAGCGGCACTGCTCAAGTAAACGGATATGACATCAGAAAAGATATCACCAGCGTGAGGAAGAGTATTGGACTATGTCCTCAACACAACATCCTCTTTGATACAATGACCGTTGAGGAACATTTACGTTTCTTTGCAAAGGTAAGTTTGAGAAGAACATAATTTATGTTTAAAGAACTCTGTCCTATGTTTACAATAATGAAATTCCTTGAATGATCAATATGTTCGCTTTGCACTCTTTACAGTTTTGAGTGATTGGTTGGCGCTTAACACCAACTTTAGCAGTATTTCAGCAATATCGTGGCGTTTTATGTAAACAGATCGCATTTTAAATGGTAATATATTATGTATTATAATATACTATTGCTTTCTTCATTGTATGAATACATTTTGTTTTCAGTTAAAAGGATGTCCTACAGAAAATCTTAAGAAAGAAGTAACTGAAATGATTAATGTTCTTGGTCTCGAACAGAAGAGAAATAAATTCTCAAGTACATTGTCTGGTGGACAGAAACGTAAATTATCTGTTGGTATAGCACTCATTGCAGGATCAAAGGTAATTATAATTTAAAATATCTTATAAAAATAGTTTCAAATTGCGCAAATTTCGTGTTCTGTGAATCTCAAAAAATAGATTCAACTACTGTATAATTTAATATATATTTTGTGTGAAAATACAAAAATGTAAAATATGCATTCAGGTTTTCTTTTACAATTTTCAAAGTTCTGAATGATTCCTTGCATCAAATATTAAATGTTGATTATTATAAATATTGCTGTGTATTTTATTTGATATATTCTCTGGATGTATTTCGCTTAGACTGTGATACTAGACGAACCTACATCAGGTATGGACCCTGCTGCTCGCAGACAGACTTGGGATATTCTACAGAAGTTTAGAGAGGGTAGAACTTTAGTTCTGTCAACACATTTCATGGACGAAGCAGACCTTCTTGGAGACAGAATTGCAATTATGGCAGAAGGTGTTGTTAAATGTTGTGGAACATCCTATTTTCTTAAGAAGACTTATGGTAAATGCCACTTCTGTTTTAAAATTACACTTTGTTAAAAGTCATAATATCTAATTGTTGAGTGCCTACCAGAGTTACCGTTCTTGGCTGTCACATCATGCGATAAGGACAAGGAACGATAACTCTGGCAGAGATTGTGATTGCATATGCATATCTAAGCTCGTCTACCATGCGATCATGACCATAGAGACCTGTATTTATACACAATATCAACGAAAAATCTAAAACAAAAGATATACTGATTGTGCAATATCTGAAGAAATCTGGGAAACAGAAAATTCCTATCAGCATTGGTTTAAATTATTATCATTGCATTTGACTTGTACCTAGTGCCTCGACGACATATTAAAGAACAATATAAAACGGCTATAATGACCACTTGGCCATTTAGTACCTGAGATGTAATTATAATATAAAGAAGATGGGTTTGGTTTGATGATAACAATTGTGCAAGCGTCAATGACAACAACAAAACCCCTTGTTTGACATGGTTATTATTTAATAATCTTTAATAGTAAAATAATTTACAAAAATATATCCTTTAAACGGATATTTATGTACATTTTGATGATACAAGAAAAAAAAAACAGTAATGCAAATTATTATTGGATACTTTGGACTTTCATAATAAAAGATTATGTTAGTGGTGTCATATTCTAACTATACAAATGTAATCTAAAGGTGCTGGATATCATCTAGTAATGGTTAAAGATAAAACATGCAACGTATCTAACATAACAGACTTGGTGAAATCTCACGTGCCATCAGCATCATTACAGAGTGAAATCAGTGCAGAGTTATCTTATCTTTTACCATTTGACGAATCTGAGAACTTTGAAAAACTACTGTTGGATATTGAAGGCAAGGCAGATAACCTTGGAATTTCCAGCTTTGGTACTACAGCCACTACAATGGAGGAAGTATTCTTGAAGTAAGCTAACACCAACAGTACAAACTTAAGTTTTTATTTTTACAATAATGATAATAATATAAACGCAAGCGAAAAACAAATTAAAAGAGCGAAAAGGCGAACTCGCTAAAATGGGTAGTTATTAATTAAAACATTCTGTGTTAGTAATCTTCAATGATTTCTCCATTTTTATTTTATTGTGATAAAGTCACTTGGGACAATTTACGATTAACAAGTTGCAATTTTATTGTCTACCATTTTGTTGAAAAATTTTAACTGTCCATGAATAATTTATTTAAGCTATCATTAAACAGTTATGCTGCAAAAGATACGATTGGTCCTCTTTTTTTTGGACAAAAAAGACCCAAAACTATCATTAACGGAATTATTGTCCGAGATGACAAAAATTCAAAGTGAAAGTAACAGCGCCACCTATAAAAAACGGAAGTTCGGAACTTTCGGGGCTTTAGCTTTGAGGTAAGGAAAATACCGTTAAGATTCAAACACTTCAAATTGTCACGCTCGTTTAATGTAGTTTGAATCTTAACGTTTCGTAGCGTATTCGCCAATAATTCGGAGTTTAATCTTCATTTTATGAAGGTCAGTACGGAAAACGACAATAATTTTGGGTATGAAAAATTACGGTTTTGGTAGACAATATGCCTTTAACATATCGAAATAATATTATTTATAAGATGAATACAAACGCCAGAAGGCGTTTGAAAAAAACCCCGGACAAACCCGGTGTAACGCAGTAGGTGTGAAACCACTAATTAATTTCTTTAAGGTTTTCTACTAAATTTGTGTTTTTTCGAGCCTACCTGGCCATTTTATCTTAAGTTTAACCTTTCCAAGACCTATATTTTCTGAAACGTACATGATTCCTCTACGTTCTATCAAAATATCAGGGCATGTTTAAAATATTGCAGTGAAATGCCAGACTACGGAAAACACCTACTCTAAAAATAGCTCGGTAATCCCCCAAAACTTCATTATTTATAGGTCATGCATCAAATCCCCCATACAGGTATTAAAATACAACTAAGTCCATCAAATTTGGGATCAAAATAATCCCTATATATTTAACGTCAATTATCAGTTTTAATCATTCCATTCCATTCAGTAGTTTTCACAATACTACAAAGTGAAAGGAACTTTTTTCTTGAAAAGAACTACTTTCGTATATGTTCTAAGCTCTGATTGGTGAACTAGTTGTTTTACAGGTAATAGGGAAAACAAAATGCTTGGATCACACGAACGCGGTAGTAACCGGAAGTGACGTCCAATTCCACCGATCGTTCAATATCATCGTTCATGTCGTCTTTAACCCAAAATCCGTATTAAGAAAGTGGAAATTTTAGATCCAATGCTATTTTTGAAATGTAATATATTTACCTTTTATTCCCCCAAAGAGTTGGTGAGTCAGCGGAAGCAGAGGAGGATGACATTTTAGACAAAAATAATATAGACAGTTACGACAACCCAGCTTTTATTGATGAGAAGAAAGAGCCACTTGCAAATGACTTAAGCCCCAATAAAAATGTTGGTTCTGGAAAAAACGAAAATGGAGTGGCAATGACAGAAACAGCAAACGGAAATTTCATAAGTAAGTTTGTTGTCCGTGAAATTTACAGACATATAGCATAGTTTAAGGCAGATTCTTATTTTCATTGTATTCAATGATGAGGAACTACGTAGAAAAATTACCTAATATTGTAAATACAATCGGCAGTAGTCGAAAAGTTATTATATGGTATATATGACAACCATATTACTAAAATTAATCAATTAAGCGATTTAATGGATATTGATAGAAAAGAAACAAACAAACCAAACACACACAGTTTAGAGAACGAACATGAGTTCCTTGTGTATGGATGTTACCTTCCAAAAGACAACTTAAAGTTTTGTATATCATTGTTTATCCTATTTTCTATTGGCCATTGTTTTGTCTGTCCTCCTTCGATTGATGGCTTCTGATTAACCCTTTGTTATGTTGTTTCTATTGGCCATTGTTTTGTCTGTCCTCCTTCGATTGATGGCTTCTGATTAACCCTTTGTTATGTTGTTTCTATTGGCCATTGTTTTGTCTGTTCTCCTTCGATTGATTGCTTCTGATTAACCCTTTGCTATCTTGTTTCTATTGGCCATTGTTTTGTCTGTCCTCCTTAGATTGATGGCTTCTGATTAACCCTTTGTTATCTTGTTTTTATTGGCCATTGTTTTGTCTGTCCTCCTTCGATTGATGGCATCTGATTAACCCTTTGTTATCTTGTTTTTATTGGCCATTGTTTTGTCTGTGTCTGTCCTCCTTCGATTGATGGCTTCTGATTAACCCTTTGTTATCTTGTTTCTATTGGCCATTGTTTTGTCTGTCCTCCGATTGATGGCTTCTGATTAACCCTTTGTTATGTTATTTCTATTGGCCATTGTTTTGTCTGTCCTCCTTCGATTGATTGCTTCTGATTAACCCTTTGTTATGTTATTTCTATTGGCCATTGTTTTGTCTGTCCTCCTTCGATTGATTGGATCTGATTAACCCTTTGTTATCTTGTTTTTATTGGCCATTGTTTTGTCTGTCCTCCTTCGATTGCTGGCTTCTGATTAACCCTTTGTTATCTTGTTTCTATTGGCCATTGTTTTGTCTGTCCTCCTTCGATTGATGGCTTCTGATTAACCCTTTGTTATCTTGTTTCTATTGGTCATTGTTTTGTTTGTCCTCCTTCGATTGCTGGCTTCTGATTAACCCTTTGTTATCTTGTTTCTATTGGCCATTGTTTTGTCTGTCCTCTTTCGATTGATGGCTTCTGATTAACCCTTTGTTATGTTGTTTCTATTGGCCATTGTTTTGTCTGTCCTCCTTCGATTGATGGCTTCTGATTAACCCTTTGTTATCTTCAAGCTTTTCTTGCAGAAGCTTATAATGGGCAAATACATTAGGAGTGATTGTTCGTGGTCCGTTGCCAGGGCACAATAATTATTCTTACCCTATAAATTGTATCCTTTCTTTCCATGTGGCATTCTAAACTACCACACATAAGTCCATTCAAGTGCCCTTTCTTACCTACCTGAGATATAATTAGGAACTTATTCTCATCATGAATACAGATGAAATAATGCTCACTGTGGCTACATGTGATTATTCCCATAGACATTGTTGCCATTACAAGTGATTAATAAAAAGTAGAGAAAACTGAAGGGACAACCCAGAGACACAGACAACATTGGGAAAAACACAAAGGGAAAACAAAACACAATACATAAAATATATTACAGAAAACTAAAAAAGATTAGCAACATGAACCCCATAAAAAACCCGGGATGAACCCAGGTGTTCGCACAGGATGTACAGATCCGGTGTCCTATCATATATCCGCCGTGTTACTGATATAGTCAAGGCCCGCAAATGTTTGTCAATGATTGACGACAGAAAAAAATACTGAAAAGGGAAAGATCCCATTTCCTTTTGAGAAATTTATATTTGGCAACTGCCATCCTATGTGGACAATTGTTTTGTCTAAAGTATTAAAATGTGTTGTAATTGTGTTTTTATGTTCAACATACACGTATGCAAGCGTCTATATATAAATAATACCTCAACAATCTTACAACCATTTCTTGGTAGACAATACACATCTTTTTATTGTTATTTAATATTGTATATTAATCTGATAATTTTGTAGCTTTTAATAAAGATGTCCAGAAAAACCTTGGCATGAGTCTAATAGTACAACAGTTCTATGGAATGTTCGTGAAGAAGGCTATACACACAATGAGAAACCGATTAGTGACAGGTGTCCAACTCATTGTACCTGTCATTTTTACTATTATGGCTTTGTCAATAGAACTGACCATTCCAAAAATAACAGATGAGCCATCCTTAAATCTTAACTTAGGACCGTTCGGAACTGGTTTGACGGAACTATTCTACCCTGGTGGAACACCTAGTGCCTTGACAACAGATATCGCACAACGGTATGAAGATACATTAACAAAACGTGGAGATAATCCTACTAGTATAAATACTGGCCCTTTCAACGATGCAGTTCTAGCCACAACAAAATCGGTCGGAATCGCTACATTCAACAAGAAATACATTATTGGTTTAGATATGGATTCAACAACTGGAATAAACTCAACAAAAGTGACTGCGTACTTCAATGGCCAGCCATTTCATAGTCCTGCAATTTCCATGGCATACACAATGGACGCTATTTTAAAGAACGCCATGGGCAGTAATGATCATTCATTAACAACAAACAACTTTCCATTACCGTTATCTTTATCTGACAATAGCCGTGGTATCTTCTTTTCAACAATGGGAACTGGTTTCACTGTTGCATTCACCGTCATATTTGGCATGGCTTTCCTCATTGGAAGTTTTGTCATTTTCCTGATCAAGGAAAGAGCTAATGGTGCTAAACATATACAAAAAGTCAGTGGCGTTGGATCTGGAGCGTTCTGGTTTTCAAATTTCTTTTGGGACATGATCAACTACTTGATTCCAGTATTCCTCATTCTTATAGTGTTTGCAGCCTTTAATTCTGACGCCTTCGTCAAGGACCACCGTCTAGGACTGCTATTCGGGATGTTTCTGTTGTTTGGCTGGGGATCTTTACCTTTTGTGTACGTCATACAATTTGCATTTAAAACCGCACCCGCTGGAATGGTAGCTGTTAGTATGCTGAATATACTCTCAGGTAAATATAATTAGATGTTATTTGTACATTTACGATAAATAAAAGTTATAACATGACAATTAGCTAATCCTAGACACTACTACAATATATCAATGGCGATGTTAAAATACCGAGTGTATACTAAGACAAAGCGTCAAATGTAATGTTTTTGGATATTATATTTTTAACGTTTTGTTGTAAATTATTTCGAAATTGTTCGTTTCACAAAATAACTCAAGAAAGACCATTGAGAATTGTGAAATGGCTTAGAAAACCAACTATATTATAAAACAACTTAAGAAATTTAAATTTGCCACTTTTTTTTAAAAATTATTATTGCTAAGCTGGTTTTATAGCTCTACACCTCCCCTCTTAGTTAATTAATTTAAAAATAAATATGAAATATATTGAAATATTAGTATGTTATATATTACAGGATTAGCGACATTGATGGCAGTATTTGTTCTAAAGATACCTGATTTAGATACTGAGGATGTTGCAGATGGGCTAGACTGGGCGTTCGCAATTCTCTTCCCTACCTATGGTTTAGGATCGGGTATAATGAATGTCTACACCAATTATGGTTATACAGAAGGCTGTAAAGAAATACCTGGATTCCCGTTAATTTGTAGTGTTGACAATACGTTACCATGTTGTTCTGGTATGTAAATATTCCTACTGACTTTATGTGAAATAAAATTCCAAAACTTCCAAAGAAAATCATTGGTTAAGGAAAAACATGAAATAATTACTACAATATACAATAGATATGAACAACATACAATTTTGAAATGAAGGCAAATGTCATTATATTTTCCATAGAGAATGTAACCATGTGTAGTAATATTGAGGGGAATTTGTATTTAATAATTTTAAATTGCAGATAGTGACTTTTATTCAAATGAAATTAGATTAATTAGATTAATGAATCATTGCCTCTGATCAGTGGAGACATAATCGATTTCTTCCTCAGAACAGATACATGTTACATCAGCAGACTTGCTAGAAATGTTATTATCTTAAGAGTAATTATAAAACCAAGTAGCTTGACTCGGCCTATGATTAGCTAAACATTGCATACTTCTCTTTAAGAACTAATATATTAGAAGTCACTGAAGAGTGGCCCTGATTTCTATGTTGTTCCGATTCGTCCGTAGACTTAACTTTTGTGAATATAATATGTGGCATTTGTTTGCAGGTTGTACCGGGATTTGCTTTAGATTCCAGGAGAATTATCTAGCGTGGGATTACCCGGGTGTGGGTAAATACTTCTTTTTCATGGCTATACAAGGATTCGTATTCTTTGTTATATTATTCTTAATCGAATCTGGGATACTGCGACGAAAGTTGACATCTGTTTTGAAACCACCAAAAGTAGGATCTTCTCATGCAGATTTAGGAGAGTCCATCACAGGGGCAATTGACGAGGACAGTGATGTTAAAGCAGAACGAGATAGAATAAACAAAACGGATGTCAAAAGTCTTACTGCGTCCGATTCAATAGTCATCAAAAATTTAAAGAAGTATTACGACAGTTTTTTGGCAGTTGATGAAGTATGTGTTAGTGTTGCTCAACAGGAATGTTTTGGACTTCTTGGTCAAAATGGAGCAGGGAAAACAACAACATTTAAGATGTTGACTGGTGATGAAATTCCAACTTCTGGAAATGCTTGGTTGAATTCGCATGATATAAAGCACGAAATGAAGACGGTTAGTATAATTTGACTGATTTAAGTTCTGAAATATAATATTGATTTGTTGGCGTGTTTCATGTTCTCTGGTCATTTGTTGACTGATTTTGTCTGTTTGTTGATTTATGAGTTTTGTCTTTCCCTTTGGAAGATTGCTCGGTGTTCGGTAATATTATTATTACCCTTATTGATTATATGCATATCACCTATCCAAAATGAGTTGATAGGTTTCTCTCGTTTCATACACCCGGTAAAACTGATTGCCATAAAATTACTATATATATATTTTTAATTTGTGCTAAGTATCAGTAATAATAATAATAATAATATAAATTAACATTTTCTATATTCGACAGGTACACAGAAATTTAGGCTATTGTCCACAGTTTGACGCATTGATTGATCAGATGACCGGAAGAGAGACATTGACAATGTTTGCCCGTCTTCGTGGTGTGACTGAAAACCAAATTAAGTCCGTTGTTGTTGATCTTCTGGACATAATGATGCTAAGGCAATATGCTGACAAGGAATGCGGAACATACAGGTTCAACTTATTCGTTATATTGTTATATTTCTACGATAATTTGAGATTGCATTGATATTACTAAGTTGAATCACTAGACCTAAATATTAATACCCTTCTTCAAAAGGTACACAACCTGACTACTGAACGCTGAACAAGAACAGATTCTAAAAGATTCTGCTATGAACTAGATGTGATGCAAGATTTAGATCCACCCCAACACGTATATTACGTATTGTTTTTAAGAATCGACATATATGGTAAAAATGCTTATTTTGACTAACAACACAACATAAAACCAATTGCCAAACTCCGTAAATTTGTCACGAAATACGTGTGAGAAGTTTATATGAAGGATATGCGTAAGATTGTGTTTATTTGATACACATACATGATATCATATGTTTATTGGATACTCATATGATTGTATTGTTTATTGGATATACTAGCAAATGTAAGTGTTTTTGGATACTCGTGCGATTGTGTGTGCTTATTGGATACTCTTGAGATTGAATATGTTAATTGGATATGTGTGAGATTGTATATGTTAATTGGATATGTGTGAGATTGTATATGTTAATTTGATATGTGTGAGATTGTATATGTTAATTGGATATGTGTGAGATTGTATATACTAATTGGATATATGTGAGACTGTTTATATATATATATGCATTGTATATAATTTCAGTGGTGGTAATAAAAGAAAATTAAGCACAGCCATAGCTTTAATTGGTGATCCGCAATTCATTTTCCTGGATGAACCAACCACAGGAATGGACCCCGGGGCCAGACGACAATTGTGGAATGTTCTGTCACAAGTTAGAGCTAGTGGTAGAACGTTGGTTCTTACATCTCACAGGTAATAATGCAGTTTATTCACTTCCAATAATAGAAAAACAAGAAAAAAAAAACGAAAAAAACAAAAACAAAAAACAAGAAATAAACAAACAAACAAAACAAATGCTGTACTGTGAATCCTTACGTCTAATAAACAAACAAACAAAACAAATGCTGTACTGTGAATCCTTACGTCTGATAAACAAGCAAACAAAACAAATGCTGTACTGTGAATCCTTACATCTAATAAACAAACAAACAAAACAAATGCTGTACTGTGAATCCTTACGTCTAATAAACAAACAAACAAAACAAACGCTGTACTGTGAATCCTTACGTCTAATAAACAAACAAACAAAACAAAGGCTGTACTGTGAATCCTTACGTCTAATAAAAAAATAAACAAACAAACAAAACAAATGCTGTACTGTTAATCCTTACGTCTAATAAACAAACAAACAAAACAAATGATGTACTGTGAATCCTTACGTCTAATAAACAAACAAACAAAACAAATGATGTACTGTTAATCCTTACGTCTAATAAACAAACAAACAAAACAAATGCTGTACTGTGAATCCTTACGTCTAATAAACAAATAAACAAACAAACAAAACAAATGCTGTACTGTTAATCCTTACGTCTAATAAACAAACAAACAAAACAAATGCTGTACCGTGAATCATTACGTCTAATAAACAAACAAACAAAACAAATGCTGTACTGTGAATCCTTACGTCTAATAAACAAAGAAAACAAATGCTGTACTGTGAATCCTTACG
>MJUT01051446.1:207835-217973 GCA_002080005.1 Gigantidas platifrons
TGGATGAATACACACGACATACAACATGAAATTAAGACGGTTTGTATCTCATGAATACACACGACATACAACATGAAATTAAGACGGTTTGTATCTCATGAATACACACGACATACAACATGAAATTAAGACGGTTTGTATCTCATGAATACACACAACATACAACATGAAATTAAGACGGTTTGTATCTCATGAATACACACGACATACAACATGAAATTAAGACGGTGTGTATCTCTTTTCTTATTTATGTCATAGATGAATACACACGACATACAACATGAAATTAAAACGGTTTGTATCTCTTTTCTTATTTATGTCATAGATCATTGATAAAACTGCATTTGGTTCCTGACAATTATAAAATTGAGATATATGCTTTCAAATTTGAAAAGACGATTCCTTAAGTTTTAATTAAAGCAATAAAAATATTCATGAAGAGAATTGAAGTGTATTTGATACAATACATGTATGGAACATCAATAACTGTAAGTATAATACCTTTCAGAGGAAGGAAACGATTAGGATTACGATTTCTTGTAGTATGTGATACTATTGTGCTAATCATACATTTAGTGGGCGTGCTTGGAACAATAATGACACATATGATGTGTCACGATTTTAGCTACGTAACAGGAAGTAATTAGCTACAATACAAAGAATGTAATGGCTTCCAATAATTCTTCAAGATGTTTCGCTGAAACAAAATCTGTATCAAATAAGCATAATAAAATACCAATAAAGATCCAATTTGATGCGTGTAATGTGATTATTATTTTAAGATATGCTGGTCAAAATGTTTCTAGATCATTTTATTTATAACAGGTTCATAGAAATCTGGGATATTGTCCTCAATTTGACGCTTTGATCGACCAAATGACAGGAAGAGAAACATTGACAATGTTTGCCCGTCTTCGTGGTGTGACCGAAAACCAAATAAAATCCGTTGTTATTGATCTTCTACACATAATGATGTTGACCCAGTATGCCGACAAGGAATGTGGAACGTACAGGTAGGAATATAATGCTAGTCTGAGTAGCTGACAAGGAATGTGGAACGTACAGGTAGGAATACAATGTATATAGTGTCAATATGCTGACAAGGAATGGTGAACGAAATTACAGGTAGGAATACAATGCTAGTGTCAGTATGCTAACAAGGTATATTGAATGTACAGGTAGGAATACAATGCTAGTGTCAGTATGCTAACAAGGTATATTGAATGTACAGGTAGGAATACAATGATAGTGTCAGTATGCTGACAATTAGGAATATTGAATGCACAGGTAGGAATAGAATGTTAGTGCCAGTATGCTGACAAGGAATTATGAATGTACAGATAGTATTACAATGCTAGTGTCAGTATGCTGACAAGAAATGTTGAACATACAGGTAGGAATACAATGCTAGTGTCAGTTTACTGACAAGGAATGTTGAACGTACAGTTAGGAACACAATGCTAGTGTCAGTATGCTGACAAGGGGTTATGAATGTACAGATAGTAATACAATGCTAGTGACAGTATGCTAACAAGAAATGTTGAACGTACAGGTAGGAATACAATGCTAGTGTCGTCCTGAATATAGCTGAAAAATTGCTCGCAGGACGTTAAGCATCAATCAACAACAACAATACTAGTGTCAATTTCTTGACAAGGAATGTTGAACGTACAGGTAGGAATACAATGCTAGTGTCAGTATGCTGAAAATGAATGTAGAATGTACAGATAGGAATACAATGAGTGTCAGTATGCTGACAAGGAATGTGGAACGTACAGGTAGGAATACAATGCTAGTGTCAGTATGCTGACAAGGAATGTTGAATGTACAGATAGGAATACAATGAGTGTCAGTATGCTGACGAGGAATGTGGAACGTACAGGTAGGAATACAATGATAGTGTGAGTATGCTGACAAGGAATATTGAGCGTACAGGTAGGAATACAATGATAGTGTGAGTATGTTAACAATGAATGTGGAACGTGCAGGTTGTAATAAAGCGTCTCTCTCCTTTCCTTGTTCAAGCATTCCTGATCAGATTAACAAGTGAATGATAATACCGAGTACATGTGATATCAGTAACAGTAGACCTCTGAAAATTTCAAATGAATATAAATCAACTAAACCTCTTTTATCAATTTTTCATAAAACTATATATATTGACTTAGCTTACCTAAATGATTGGTCAAAACGGTGGTTGGTCAAACTTAATCAAAATAAAACTGAAATTATGGTCTTCAGTACAAGAGACACAAAACTTTATTTCAATTTTGACTTTGAGGGTGCTTCATTAAGAGATGTTGAATTACATTTATAAACATTTAGGTGTTATTTTTAGTAATGACTGTAAGTGGACCAAACATATTGACAAACTTATAGAAAAGTCTTCTAAACAATTAAATGTATTAAGAAAACTTAAATTTAAACTTAAACGAAACTATCTTGAAAAAATTTATTTGACATTTATAATGCCAATTTTAGAATATGGGTCTGAAATTTGGTTTAATTGTGGCCAATTCAACTCAAATCGTTTAGAAAAAGTGCAAATTGAAGCCGCTCATATTGTTTGTGGTTTTCCCAGTTACGCTAGTCTAATAGCATCTATTTATAAAGAAACGGGATGGGATAAATTAAAAGTAAGGAGGGAAGTTAAAAATCTCACATTATTTTACAAAATCTTTAATAATCTGGCACCTGAATATTTATCAGATTTAATACCACCTACAGTTTATGAAACTTCAAATTATTATTTACATAACAGTCAAAATATAAGTCAACAAGTAAACAGACTTGCACTTCTTCAACAATATTTTTCCCTTCAACTAATAAACTGTGGAATACGTTGGATCTTAAAATTCGACAAATCCCTATTTTAGCTCATTTTAAGTCAAAATTCCGTCAGATATATTTTCAAAATGTGAACAAATCCGCCCACTTTTCATGTGGTAACATATATATTAGTGTATTACACACGAGGATAAGAAACAAATGTAGTTCATTGAAAGAAGACTTGTATAGTACTGATTTAATTTCAAATCCAAACTGTATATGTGGATACCAAAACGAAAATGCGGAACATTATTTGCTATTTTGTAATCGTTATATTGTATATAGAAATAAAATGTTATCGTCATTGGCAATAATGAATATGAACGGGGTAGAAACAAATGTTGATACTTTGTTATTTGGAAATAATTTTCTATCAGATGAAACAAATTGTGAACTATTTTTAATTATTCAAAGATATATTAAAGATAGTGGTCGTTTTTCAGTATATTTGTAACAAAACAACCAGGCGAATTCCCTTACAAGTAAACCATTTTGACAAAAAATGTTAACGTGGTATTCGAATGATCATAATTGAAAACAAAACCTCTGGATTATCTTTGAAGACTATTTGATCTTACAAAATAAATAGAAATATACTTACAACGACTATTTTCCGAAACTAAATCCCAATGGATGAATGAAATGTAATATGTCCATTGTCACGTAGTACGCATTTGGGTCTGTTCGATATGTATCAATATGTTATATATAGTTTGATCATATAGTCAATGAGGCTCCATAAGGGCTTTAATTGTTTAATTGTTTATTTTGCCTTTCTTCATGCCTTCATTTACTATAAACGTTTACTATAAATTTGTGTAATTAAATATTATTATGTTCAATTGTGTATTTTGAAATATATGAAATGGGAGAAGACTATCTAAGTTGTTTAACTTGAGTCTTATCCTTTTGTCTTTTTGAACAATAAAATATGTTTAAAGTAAAGTAAATATAAATCAACAAAACCTCTTTTATATTATTAATTAATAATATTAGTGTCTATCACGACTAAGATTTAAGTTTTTAAATTTGGCACCTTAGTGTGTTCGATGCAACCTTATGTGATAAATGTGTCAGTCAGTTGTGGACGTTAGTGTGGATTTCTTGCATACTTCCGTTTCCTCCTACGATAAAACTTACCACCATGATATACTGAAATATTACCAAAAAGAGGTATTAAGCTCAAAATTTACCTTGATTTGTATTGTCACTCTAATTTGACCTTGATTTGTATTGTCACTCTAATTTGACCTTGATTTGTATTGTCACTCTAAATTGACCTTGATTTGTATTGTCATTCTAATTTGACCTTGATTTGTATTGTCACTCTAAATTGACCTTGATTTGTATTGTCACTCTAATTTGACCTTGATTTGTATTGTCACTCTAATTTGACCTTGATTTGTAGTCACTCTAATTTGACCTTGATTTGTATTGTCACTCTAATTTGACCTTAATTTATATTGTCACTCTAATTTGACCTTGATTTGTATTGTCACTCTAAATTGACCTTGATTTGTATTGTCACTCTAATTTGACCTTGATTTGTATTGTCACTCTAATTTGACCTTGATTTGTATTGCCACTCTAATTTGACTTTGATTTGTATTGTCACTCTAATTTGACCTTGATTTGTATTGTCACTCTAATTTGACCTTGATTTGTAGTCACTCTAATTTCGTTTTACTTTTGTAATACTGATAATCGTAATAATTATAAAATATGGAGCTACACTTTAGTTTTTAATTTATTATTACAGTGGTGGAAATAAAAGGAAGCTAAGCACAGCGATAGCTTTGATCGGAGATCCACAATTTGTCTTCTTGGACGAACCAACCACAGGAATGGACCCTGCGGCCAGACGACAATTGTGGAATGTTCTATCACAAGTTAGAGCTAGTGGTAGAACCTTAGTCCTTACGTCACACAGGTGAGGTTATGTCTAGTATTTGATTTTTAAATGGAACACAGCTCACTTTGTCCGAAATATCGATGAATTGCCATCGTCCAAGAGCTTTTTGAGCTTTCTGGATTTCTTCTTTTAAACATTTTAATAAAAGCATATTTCACAAGATTTTCCTTGGTTGATAATTATCAATCCAATGTAGATATAGTTTATCATAATATCCTTATATTTGGTTATTTAAAATGCAAACATTAATATAGTCGAACAAAATACTCAGAGCTACAGATGGGAACAAAAAGTGTTTATGAATGATCATTGGAAGGTCTCGTATGTTGATTATTGATTGCAAGTCATTAAACCATGTGAGGGAGGGAGCGAGCGAGTGAGTGTTTTTAGGCTATATCGTGGTGATGAACAATTTGAAGCAAACCTGGAATGAAAGTTTATCGATTGTCATTTACAAAGTTTGTTAGTCAAACCCACGATCTACCGTACTAGAGGCGAAGAATCTAATAATTACACAACAGATGCAGTATATCGATTGTTTAATGTTTTGTACTTCTAACCATGATGTTAATTACTATAACAATTATTTCATTATTTCAATAGTATGGAAGAATGTGACGCCCTCTGTACCAAAATGGTTATCATGGTAAATGGTAGATTTGTTTGCTGTGGAAGTTCACAACATTTAAAGAACAAATTTGGACAAGGATACACACTTATTTGTAATATGGGAAATGATGAAGACGGTTCACGTGCTTCAGCAGTGCCATTAAAACAGTATTTATGTGACAAATTTCCAAGTACAAGAATATTTGATGACCACCAAGGTTATTGCCATTTCCAAATAATGGACAGAAATGTTTCGCTTGGTTTACTATTTGGTGCTATGGAAAATGCCAAGAAAATGTTCAACGTAGAAGACTATGCTATACATCAAGCTACATTAGAACAAGTGTTTCTTACATTTACACGAAACCAAGTGCCACCAAAAGATGAAGTCAAACACGGCATCTGTCGGCAGATGTGTTGTTGCTTCTTGTGTTGTTCCTAGTGTTCATATTATTTTATTTATAATCCTGTTTTATTATTAGAAGCATGTTCGAAAATTCTATATCTAATTTTTTAGGAAATTTCAATGGCTGTCAGAAATAAAAAAAAAAAAAAAAGAAGAAGAAGAAAGACAGATAATTAATTCCGAACGGATGAATTCTTTTTTGGCTACCACGAAATGGTATTTCTTCATTAGTAGGATAAAGTTTGAGAGAGAGTTATGGTGTTTAACGCCACTTTCAACAATATTTCAGCTATATCGTGGCGATAAAGTTTGAGTTAGTAGCATTGTCTTTAGATCTATATAATTGATTGAACTCTAAATTTTAAAACTGTATTCAGATCAATAATATGCAGGTTAATTTTCCATTTCCTATGAAGTTAGATAACGGCTCTATTCGAATTTGGAGTCTAGACCTTAGCTGTTCACGAGCTAGGGTGTGTATGCAAAAAAGTGATTTTATATTGTTAGAAAGGACATTATTGAAGAAATAAAACAGAAAAGCTTTCTTCGTTGTTAGTTGATGACCAATTAAAAATATACCAACCATACATGATTATTTCATTGTTCCCCTATTTACAGATACGGATAGACATATATTACAGGGTTATTTCATTGTTCCCCTATTTACAGATACTGATAAACATTTATTACAGGGTTATTTCATTGTTCCCCTATTTACAGATACGGATAGACATTTATTACAGGGTTATTTCATTGTTCCCCTATTTACAGATACGATAGACATTTATTACAGGGTTATTTCATTGTTCCCCTATTTACAGATATGGATAGACATTTATTACATGATTATTATTGTTATTGTGTTTGTCATCCATTTTTGGTCGTATTGCACATCTTGCAGATTTATCATCGGGTTTGTAACTAGATAAACACGACGGGTGTCACTAGTGGAGCAGGAACTGCTTACCCTTCCAGAGCACATGAGTTCACCCCCGATTTTAATAGGGTTCGTGTTACTCGATCTTTAGTGTTATGTGTATGTTTTGTAGATCGTTGTTTGTCCTTTTGTCCCTTTTCTTGTGACCATTGTGTTGTCTGTTCTTCAATATACGGATTCTGATTACCTCTTTGGTATCTTGTGACCATTGAGTTGTCTCTTCTTCAATATACAGATTCTGATTACCTCTTTGGTATCTTTTGGCCATTGTGTTGTCTGTTCTTCAATATACAGATTCTGATTACCTCTTTGGTATCTTTTGGCCATTGTGTTGTCTGTTCTTCAATATACAGATTCTGATTACCTCTTTGGTATCTTTTGGCCATTGTGTTGTCTCTTCTTCAATATACAGATTCTGATTACCTCTTTGGTATCTTCAAACTCTTCTTATAAGTTCGTGAAATTGCGTGCATGCTGGGAGAAAAGGTAGCTACAGTTAACAACCAAATGATTTCAAACATACACACAGTTGTTAATGACATATTTAAGTTGGGCATCAAACTTATCTACATACATTATGTGTACTTGTTGACCAGCTTCTACGTGACACGTTTAACCTAACAATTATAACGTACCTGGGTGGCCGTGTTTAGGTTACTTTATAACGGGACGAGGTGTTAGTTTTGTTGTCAGAAGTCAACCAAAGCGAAACAGACTAATATAAACGTTATCCTTGTTTCTGAATAAATTTTCTATTGCATCATGAAAAGAAAGTTAATATGTTATTTATCAATAAAATACGCTTAAATCAACATAAACGAATCGGCAATCCAAGCCCCCGACATGTACTATAGGACATACAAATACATCAGATACAGAGGAAACACGATGAACTGTGAGTCTAATGCTCACTTATGATACCCCGGCATATATGTTCGATGTGTATAAAAACCAACTAAATTTAAGTCGGCAAACAGGAAGTAGGAGTCTCATGGGTCCAAAAATGCTTCCCACAATATGCCATACCTATATGAAGCTTGTGACCAAATATCAGATGTCTGCCATCAATAGTTGCTGAGATAAATGCGACGAAAAATATCCTGGACGGACGGACAGAGGTAAAACAGTTTACCACGCTCCGGTGGAGCGGGGGTATTATTATGCAAATGATGATGATATGATTTTTTGATGGCGACTTTCCAAATTAGAAATTGCGCCCATAAAAAAAAATTTGGAATTTGGAAAAATTCTGATATTACTTACTTTATAATTTAATATATGTTTAATAATTGTCGTGAGTTAAGAGAAAAGGATGGAGGATAAAATGGTGTTATATGTGAACCAATATAGCTGTCATTAATACATTAAGCATTTGAGATATTGAAAAAGTTTGACACATCCCAGTTTAATAGGTATAGTGTATCGTATTGAGTTGGGTACTATGACCTTCCTCTGGATACACATTAACCCTATATTGTTGTAAATGAGGTACTTGACATCGATGATATCTCCGCGCAAAAATTTCCAAAGTTGATATTTTAAGACAGAATTAAAAAAAAATATATAAGAATTAAACAAATTAATTAAATAGACTAATTTTATGTATTTAAGAGTTATACCAAAATGTATAATTACTACGTACTGAAGCTGCCAGTTTATGTTTGGGTTGTTGCCCCTTGCTCAGTGTGGATAAACGGAAGCTTATAGTGTTTCCGCATGCCCACACTGGCCATGTGCCAACAAGGATCCCAAACACCACATGGCAGCTCGATATATAGACGATTACTTTTAGTTTGAGATATATGGATGTCAAGTCCTAACATACTACGGTAAATTGCTAAGATATTAAGGTTTATCATTTTAAAAAGATAAAGCAATTTAATGAAAGAGAAATTCCGGAACAATCTACCCTTCCCGGGTCCGGCCCCAAAACTTTATACATCATGTGACGTCATTTCCATCCTTTAAAAAACTTAATTGAAAAACCAAGTCGAAAATTTTTAATCGAAAAAATCGAGGAACATTCTACGCCATCCAACTAATATTGATATCATGCAACCTCCAAAAAGGCATTGCAGACCTCCTGCAAGAGCTACACCAAGGCAATCAGCTTCCAAAAAGCCGAGAAAGGTAAATGCATCGGCACCAGACAGATGCAACAAGGCCAACACGAGGAGCCAACATGCCCTCTATGCGGCCAAGAGCCAGAAGATCTACCACATATGTTAACAACTTGTATGGCACTAAGTGATGTTCGAAAAGAAACATTTCCACCCATTAAATATGAAATCATTGGGAAAGTAGGATTAGAAAAGTGGAAAACAACATTTAACGACAGAAATAGGATAACCATGTTAATACTGAACTGTACCAATTTTATTGAACTGTTTAATGAATCTAAAGATTTGGAAGATATAGAAACACTGACCAGAAATATGTGCTATAGGATGCATACGTCAAGATTAAGACTGATAAATGGCTGATGGCTGCCGACACTCATCACTCAATTTTTAGATTTTAAACTTGAGTTTTTATTGAGTATATTTTAGATTTTAATACTACCTGTACATAGTGTGTAAATATTGAACCAATTGACCCTCAGTACGTCGAGGGGTGTTCCTACTAAGAGGAAGCTGATACAGAGAAAAGAAGAAGGAGCAGTTCGGCACCTAGGGCCCCATCAACACAAACAGCCCTGGAATTAACTTCACAAAGCAGCACATCTGGACCACAACAACATTTATCAATCTCACACGGCCCAGTAGTAAATATTGTCTCAGAAGTTCAAAGTTATAAATAAATAAATGAATAAATATGACTCCCCTTTTCCATATTGTGCACTCTTCTTGCATCTTGTCTCTTGGTCTAAGCCATATTAGAACATGGTGATTTTTTTGTTGCCTTTGTGTTCCTTAATATTCAGCTTGTATTGGTAGTTTTTATTTGGAATAAGAAGAGGTTCTTCTTCTCATCATTATTCAATTATTGGTACTGTTATTGTATACATTGTAGTAGTATATAAGGTGGAGCTAAATGAAATATTTGTAATTTCCAATGTTACTGTTACTACACAGTTCCAATCATATGTACGACAATATAGTGTAAAAAGGGGGGGGGGGAAACAAACAAAAAAACTTAGAATTCTTGGAGTTAGATGTTGCATAAACTATATTTTGCAATTAACATGACAAATAGAATAGAATAAAATTGGTCAATAAAGATTACTGTTTAGGATAAAAAGTCCATAAATAGGTGATCTCCGATTTTTATGAAATTTTGCATGCAACTAGATTGTAAGGACATGCATCCACATTTTGAAAAAATAATACATGTTATAGGTTTTTGGATATGATTTATCAATGATTTATACCCCGAAAATGAATCCGATTACATCATAAAAATGTTACCTATAAATTAGAACAATAAATGTGATGTTATATTTTTT
>MJUT01051452.1:18180-37491 GCA_002080005.1 Gigantidas platifrons
CAATGAACATTCATGTACAGTTTGGCTTTAATCATATTTGTAGTTTCTGAGAAGAAGGCATTTGAACATTTTCTCATAGGGTCCAATGTTAATATATGTCCTGAGGTGGCGGCCATCTTGGATTTCCGATCGGCATAAAAAAACATAAAATTTGTAGAGGACCTTCCAATGATCCCTCCTGGGCAGTTTGGTTTCAATTGTCCAAGTGGTTTCAGAGAAGAATCGTTTTCAAACATTTTTCCCATAGGGTCCAATGTTAAACTTAATCCTGCCGTAGCCGCCATTTTGAATTTCATATCGGAACAAAAAACCTAAAATTTGTAGAGGACCATCCAATGAACATTCATGTACAGTTTGGCTTTAATCATATTTGTAGTTTCTGAGAAGAAGGCATTTGAACATTTTCCCATAGGGTCCAATGTTAATCTATGTCCTGTGGTGGTGGCCATCTTGGATTTCCGATCGGCATAACATACAGAAACTTGGTAAAGGACATCCCAATGATCATTCATTTACAGTTTGGGTCCAGTCAGCTCATTAGTTTCAGAGAAGAAGATCTTTGAAATTTCAGCCAATCAGGGCATATTATTGGCCCTGGCAGCCATGTTGAGTATCCGACTGGAACAAAAAACAGAAACTTTGTAAAGGACCATCCACGGAAAATTCCTGCTAAGTTTGGTTCCAATTGGCCCAGTGGTTTTGGAGAAGAAGCTTGTAATGTGAAAAGTTTACAGACGACAAACGACGGACACCAAGATATGGTGAACTAATAATGGCAGACGTTATGCAGACAGTGGTTTATGGGGAACAAAGTCAGCACTGTTTGGTGTTAATTCAAATTTGATTTAATGTCATATAATAAAATAGTTAATGACTTTCCATTTCGGTGAATACAAGATTTGATCAACCCATGGAACATGGTATTCACCTCATCGAAAGTCATCAATTGTATACTAGTAATAGTTTATGGTATTTCATGCGAACTATGTTGTTTTATAATGTCTAGAATTTCCGTAAGACCTTCTTGTTGTGCTACAGTAAGAGGAGAATGACCATTTTTATTGCACCTATGAGGGTCTGCATGGTGTTCTAAAAGTATTCTGGCAATATTAGTGTACCCTTTTTCACATGCCAAATACAATGACGTACATTCGTTACTATCACATAAATCTATATCGACTTTTGGACTTTGGACTTTTAGTAATTCCTCAACAACATTAATGTGGTTGTCATAACATGCAATTTGTAATGGTGAATAACTATTATCTCTCCTCTTATTAATGTCCGCTCCATGTGTTAAGAGGATTTTGACTATCTTGTCGTGTCCAATCTGGCAAGCAATATATAAAGGTGATGCACCACTGTCACAACACTTGTTTACATCTGCATTAACATTATTGTCTAATAGTTGTTGTACAATGTCTAAATGTCCTTCCTGGCAAGCAATATATAAAGGTGATGCACCATTGTCCATACACTTGTTTACATCTGTATTGACATTCTTGTCTAATAGTTGTTGTACAATGTCTAAATGTCCTTTCTGGCAAGCAACATATAAAGGTGATGCACCATTGTCCTTACACTTGTTTACATCTGTATTAACATTATTGTCTAATAGTTGTTGTACAATGTCTAAATGTCCATTCTGGCAAGCAATATATAAAGGTGATTCACCACTGTCGCAACACATGTTTACATCTGCATTAACTTTCTTGTCTAATAGTTGTTGTACAATGTCTAAATGTCCTTCCTGGCAAGCAACATATAAAGGTGATGCACCATTGTCCATACACTTGTTTACATCTGCATTAACTTTCTTGTCTAATAGTTGTTGTACAATGTCTAAATGTCCTTCCTGGCAAGCCATAAATAAAGGTGATGCACCATTGTCCTTACACTTGTTTACATCTGTATTAACATTATTGTCTAATAGTTGTTGTACAATGTCTAAATGTCCATTCTGGCAAACAATATATAAAGGTGATACACCATTGTCCTTACACTTGTTAACATCTGTATTAACTTTCTTGTCTAATAGTTGTTGTACAATGTCTAAATGTCCTTCCTGGCAAGCAATACATAAAGGTGATGCACCATTGTCCTTACACTTGTTTACATCTGTATTAACATTATTGTCTAATAGTTGTTGTACAATGTCTAAATGTCCATTCTGGCAAGCAATATATAAAGGTGATACATCATTGTCCTTACACTTGTTAACATCTGTATTAACTTTCTTGTCTAATAGTTGTTGTACAATGTCTAAATGTCCATTCAGGCAAGCAATATATAAAGGTGATGCACCATCTGCCCTACACTTGTTTACATCTGCATTAACTTTCTTGTCTAATAGTTGTTGTACAATGTCTAAATGTCCATTCAGGCAAGCAATATATAAAGGTGATTCACCATTTTCCCTACACTTGTTTACCCCGTTATTCCTACATGTATTCACAGCATCACTCCCTTTGTGTCGTATGTCACTATTACCCAAATCATCAACAGTAAACTTCAGGATCCATCGAGTAAGATTGTGATCTCCAACAAAACAACTTTGTAATAGAGTGGAATCCTGATTACGGTTATCTGTCATAAAAGCTAGCTTTTTTTGGTAATTGTGATCGTGGCGTCTTAAATGGTCAACCAATTTAGTATTAAAAGAGGGTGATTTCATATTTCTATTTGTGAAAACAGCAAGTACTTCGCCTTTTGACCAATCTCTTAATATTCTTTCGATGTATACCTCTAATATCTTTGCATCTGTTATAAAGATGGTGTATGCAATGTTTTCAGTTCTGTTGTCTTTTGTCTCCCACAAAAATCTATCGCTGATAAAATCACTTGGCGCATGTTCAATGATAAGTTCCGACATTTCCCCCCCAAAATAATAGGCCAGAAAATCGTATAATTTATCATGTATAGCCCTATAGACTTTGTCTACCTTCACTACAAAGGTCCCTACTAATGTGTGTAGAGCTTCATGTAATTTTTTGGATGATGAATCTTTACTTAATTTACATTTCCATAGCATACTTTGAATAACCAGCTGTTTTTCATTCTTGTTCGTGGTTAGATATTCTTCTTTAAATCTATTGTTAAATATAACACAAAGAGCTAGTGCACAAACTTTATAGAGGTCTTTTTCACAGTCTGAAGCTGCCAATTGATCGATTTCAGCCTTGTAAAAATCAAATGGTTTTTGAAAAAAAGATTTAATATCAACCTGCTTGTCTTTTTGGTATAAAGCACACAAAAGTGGAAAAAAGTCGTGTTCCACTGAAAAATCACTTTCCTCATCAGCTTTTCTTTCAAAATATTTTAGTGCTATTTTATTTCTTTCGTCATCAGTAAGACACAATTTGTCTGAATTAAAATTGCACTCACAACTATTGAAAAAAGGCAAATCTCTAAATCTAACATCATTAAAAATGTCCAATCTGCATGTTGAAATAATCTTACAATATATATTCTTAAGCAATGATTGTATGTGTTTAGACATGTTCTTCCAATTTTCTATGTGATATTGACTCACGCTGTAAGTGCCACATACATCATCAACAACAAATAACATTTTCTCGCCTATTTTATAATAGTTTCTTATATCCTCTGGTGAATAAGTAGGAACAACAGTATAACCTTCCTTTTCCATTTCCAAAGCTACATAATGCATTGTTGCCGTCTTCCCGACCCCCGAATTTCCTGTTATAGTAACAGACGATCGTTCGTGGATGCAGTCAAATACTTGTTTTGATGCATTAGTCGAAACAAACTTTTTGTCCTTCCAATCTTTTAACATATCATGATGTTGTTCTAAAATAAAATAAAATAAAATAATATCTGGAGAGAGAGAGAGAGAGAGAGAGAGAGAGAGAGAGAGAGAGAGTTGCACAGTTAACGGTGGGCAGTCCTAGATAATTACGTTCAAGACCAACCCCAAACCGGGATTAAAACTACACCCCCTCTTTTGAAAAAAAATATAATGAACGTTTATTGTGAATCAATATGTCACTCCTTAAATTCATTATTTCTGGAAATTAAATTCATAAAAAAGCTTCGTCAGACTAAAGCTATGCATAGAGCAGAAAAAAATATTCACGATTTACCACCGGATTTGTGACAAGAGCAACATGACGGGTGCCACTAGTGAAGCAGGATGTTTATCCTTCCGGAACATCTAAATTCACCTTAGGCTTTTTGTGGAGTTCGTTTTGCTCAATCTTTAGTTCTGTTTTGTGTTTTGTTGATCATTGTCTGTATTTTTCTTTTTTTACCATAATATTGTATGTTCTTGATTGCTTTACGGCTTCTAATTACCTCTATGATATTACTTAATAATTTCTCGCATTTTGTGTTTGAATGGTGGAGCTATTCAGACATATTTCTGTGCTAAAGAACATAAAAAAATGCTATTCAAGTATTTAATTTGATTTATAAGCAAAAAACAAACGATGCTCTAGTAATATTACCTTGAATGTTCTTTGGGATGCTATCCACTGAATTTTCCCGTATAGCTGCTAAATGTAATTAAAAGAAAAGCTAATTATAACGAGAAAGATGCGTGAGACATAACGATATCACATACCATTTATTGAATAGAAAGTCATAGAACTATAATTATTCATGGAAATATATTAACTTGACGGGTGCAACTAGTGGAGTAGAATCTGCTTACCCTCCCAGAGCACCTGAGTTCGCCCCCGGTTTTTAGTGGGGTTCGTGTTACATTATCTTTAGTTTTATGTGTCTGTTTTGTAGATCGTTGTTTGTCCTTTTGTCCTTTTTCTTTTGGCCAATTGTCTGTTCTTTGCCGATCTACGGATTCTGATTACCCCTTTGGTATCTTCGAACTCTTCTTACATGAGGTATGATATTATTTAAATATGTAAACTTGGCATACTTCGGCCCATAAACTAGCTTAACATCTCAACATTTTTAAGTGCATGTAGCAAGCCAGGAAAGTGAATGGTCAAGTATTTGTGTGTTAGGGGTATCAGGAAAGTGAGTGGTCAAGTATTTGTGTGTTAGGGGTATCAGGAAAGTGAGTGGTCAAGTATTTGTATGTTAGGGGTATCAAGTTTGCCCCTTTCTACATTTTATCTATAGGATTTTATAACTGTTCCGACAGTGTAGTATCGTTTGTTAATCATTTTATTTAAACTAAATGTCTTATATACATGATATTACCTAGTATGTTCTATTGACTACTGAAATACAGAAATTATTGCCACAATCTGTACAATGTTTTATGGGAAGGCCAGAGGACGATTTTTCTTTCTTTCTAACAGATGACTTCTTCCCACGCAAAAAAATAAAAACAAAAACAAAAACAACAACAACAACAACAAAACTCAAAGAGGTTGTGAAATGAATCAATTAGACATGACCGTTGATGAATCATTACAAAGTAAACACTGACGACCATCTGCGTTTTCCAGCAATCAAAAAGTCAGCTAACGGCCCTGATACAGTGTCATATTTCTTTTTTACTCACACGGGAATTTATCAAATGATTCATATCAAAGTGATTACCTTTATCATGCTCAATTTTTCTGTCTTCTGATTGTCTTTGTCCTACAGAACATATTTAACATAATTTTTATTTGAGAAATGTAATATTTTCAAAATGGTTTTTTTTCATGTCTAATTCTGGTTTTAGAAATGTACTATTTCTGTGGTAGCTTAACATATTGTCCATAATTATTCTTGTTCATCTCATTTTATTTTAACTAAAGGTCTTATATACATGATATTACCCACTATGTTCTATTGATTACTGAAATACAGAAATTATTGCCACAATCTGTACAATGTTTTATGGGAAGGCCAGATTACGATTTTTCTTTCTTTCTAACAGATGACTTCTTCGCATGCAAAAACCAGAGGCTCCCATGAGCCTGTAATGGTTCACCTGGATCAAAGCTGCTTTCAATAACAACGCAACTGCACTGTGGTGGCCATCTTGGTGGGAGAGCGTGACTGCCGGACACAATTTTNGAAGAGGACCATCCAATGACTATTCCATCAAAGTTTGGTTCTAATTGAGCTACTGGTTCCAGACAAGATGGTTTTTATGTGAATTTCCCATAGGGTCCTATGTTAAACTAAGTTCAGCTGTGCAGCCATCTTGGTCAGAGGATGGGACCATCAGGCACAATTTTGGAAGAGGACCATCCAATGACTATTTTATCAAAGTTCGGTTCCAATTGATCAACTGGTTCCAGACAAGAATATTTGTATGTGAATTTCCCATAGGGTCCTATGTTAAGCTAAGTTCGATTGTGGGGGCCATCTTGGTCGAAAGGCCGAACCGCCGGACACATTTTTGGAAGAGAACCACCCAATGACTATTTCATCAAAATTTAGTTCTTATTGAGCAAATGGTTTCAGACAAGAAGATTTTCATGGGAATTTCCCATAGGGTCATGTGTAAAATTAGGTTCGGCTGTGGCCGCCATCTTGGTCGGAGGTCTGAAATACCGGACATAAATTTGGAAGGGGACCACCCAAGGATCATTTCAGCAAAGTTTGGTTGAGATTGGCTCAGTAGTTTCAGAGGAGAAGATTTTTTTTTAATTTCATCCCCCTTTTTTCTATGTTTAGCTTGGTGGCCATCCTGGCCAGGTGGGATAAAAAAAACAAAAACAAAAAAACAAAAGCAACAACAACAACAAAAAACCTCAAAGAGGTTGTGAAATGAATCAGTTAGAAATTACCGTTGATGAATCATTACAAAGTAAACACTGACGACCATCTTGGTTTTCCAGCAATCAAAAAGTCAGCTCACGGCCCTAATACAGTGTCGTATTTCTTTTTTACTCACACGGGAATTTACTGCTTGTAACAATAATTCCGTTAGGAATAAAGCTGAAATACTACTAACTTGACATCAATCAATCAAATGATTCATATCAAAGTGATTACCTTTATCATTCTCAGTTTGTCTGTCTTCTAGTTGTCTTTGTCCTATAGAACATATTTAACATAATTTTTATTTGAGAAATGAAATATTTTCAAAATGTTTTTTTCTTCTTGTTTAATTCTGGTTTTAGAAATGTACTAATTCTGTGGTAGCTTAACATATTGTCCATAATTATTCTTGTTCATCCCATTGATACATGGGAGAAAAAATTAAGCTATTGATGTTGAAGTGGCATATATCCAACCCCAACGCTTTCAGATACATAAATTAATAATTTTATATTTGCTATTACTAGCTAAACTCCGCCATTTGAGATATGGATAATACTAAACAGTTCACCAGATCGTAACGACGACCGTATAATGTTTATAGCGATTACTTCAACTTAGGGGCAACGTAGCCTTGTTTAAGTAGCTTTTGCACCGGCAGCTGGACTCTGCCCAAAACATCACTGTACTGTGCATAAGCTCTAAAATAACGTATGAATTATAATTCTACCTCCCTCTAACTCAAGACTTATCACGTGAGGGTTGACATTTCAGTCACCTGTGGAAAACACTTGTACGACCTCGTCATTCACTAAGAAGGAGTTATGTGCCCACAAAACTAATTACATATATATATGCATATTTGGGGTATCGATGTTGCCTGTTTCTACGATTATTGTATTTGGTATTGAAATTGTTCCGACGATGTGTTATTGTTTTTCTTACATTTCATTATATATATTTTGCCATTTTTTTTATTTTTTTTGCGACTAGTTGATGATGATATGCTTACATTCTCGCTCCCTGTTTATCTTGAGCCAAGCCTTTGTTCTCATAGTTTCATTTGTATTCATGCTATATTTGTATTACTTGTTGTCTTTGTTCTTTCAATTTTAATACTCTCAACTTGTATAAAATATATTACCTGCACTTTGTCCTAGATCGGAGTCTACGGGATTATTTTGTAATAATGGATCTGTCACATTTTGGCTGTCATCTTCAACTGAAAATCAAATGGAAATCATATATTGTAAATAAAAGGAAGAAAAGAGCTTAAAAATATGCCAACATATCATAACATAAAAGAAAGAAGAAAACCCATCAATAGCTGAAAGAAGGCTGTAAAAGAGCCTCAGTTGACAATGGATTTTTTTACGTCAACGATCTGTTCTACTTCCCTCTAACTCAAGACTTATCACGTGAGGGTTGACATTTCAGTCACCTGTGGAAAACACTTGTACGACCTCGTCATTCACGAAGAAGGAGTTATGTGCCCACAAAACTAATTACATATATATATGCATATTTGGGGTATCGATGTTCCCTGTTTCTACGATTATTGTATTTGGTATTGAAATTGTTCCGACGATGTGTTATTGTTTTTCTTACATTTCATTATATATATTTTGCCATTTTTTTTTTTTTGCGACTAGTTGATGATGATATGTTTACATTCTCACTCCCTGTTTATCTTGAGCCAAGCCTTTGTTCTCATAGTTTTGTTTGTATTCATGCTATATTTGTATTACTTGTTGTCTTTGTTCTTTCAATGTTAGTACTCTCAACTTGTATAAAATATATTACCTGCACTTTGTCCTAGATCGGAGTCTACAGGATTATTTTGTAATAATGGATCTGTCACATTTTGGCTGTCATCTTCAACTGAAAATCAAATGGAAATCATATATTGTAAATAAAAGGAAGAAAAGAGCTTAAAAATATGCCAACATATCATAACATAAAAGAAAGAAGAAAAAAATCCATCAATAGCTGAAAGAAGGCTGTAAAAGAGCCTCAGTTGACAATGGATTTTTTACGTCAACTTAAAATGTAACATATTTTACATATGTATTCCGTAAAAGAATTATATATTAATGTTGAGACTATACTTATTCTTTATTTGTTATCTCATTATACTAAGAGTTATACCTGCATATTGACAATGAAGAATGGCTGTGTCCAAGCCGTAACATAAACACTGATTTCTGTATATTGACAATGAGGAATGGCTTGCCCTTCGCGAGCATTCGAGTTCACGTCAATTTTTTGGTGGGATCCATGTTGCTCATATTTTTAGTTTTATTTTGTGGTGTCCTATTATACATGTATGTCTTTACGTTCTGAGTTCCGAGTTGTGATGTCCATTACGATTTCTGCATAAAACAATGTTCGGTTCGTATTTATCTGCAGGTGTTTGTAGGAGGGCCAATGTCTTATTTACGTTATTTGTGTTTGTTGCATATAGTGGTATCCAACACATATTTTGTTGTGTGTTCGTATCGTTTGTCTTCGTCTTGTCTACCCTATGTTGTCATTTTCTCTGGATTGTCCATTCTTGATTGCTCCTTCGGTATTCATTTTTTTTTAATAATAAACACAGATTTCTGAATATTGACAGTACAAAATGGCTGCACTCAAATGAGTGAGGCTTTGCAACGATTTTTGCATATTGACAATGAGGAATGGCTGCACCCAAACCCATATAGTTAACGTTGATTTCTGCATATTGACAATGTAAAATGGCTGCGTCCAAACCCATGATTATCCATGATTCCTACAAATGTATGCGAATGACTGTGCCCAAACCGAAATTATTATCCCTGATTTCTGCACATGGACAAGGAAGAATGGCTTAATCCAAACCCGTATGATTATCCCCGATTACTGCATATGAACAAGGAAGAATGGCTGAGCCCAAACCAAAATGACTATCCCTGATTTCTGCACATGGACAAGGAAGAATGGCTTAAGCCAAACCCATATGATTATCCATGATTCCTACAAATGTATACGAATGACTGTGCCCAAACCGAAATTATTATCCCTGTGGACAAGGAAGAATGGCTTAGACCAAACCCATACGATTATTCCTGATTTCTGCATATGGAAAAGGAAGAATGACTGAGCCCAAACAGATATGATTAGCACTTATTTCTACATATGTAAAAGGAAGAATGTCTGAGCCCAAACCTGTATGATTATCCCTGATTTCTACATATGGACAAGTTAGACCAAACCCGTACGAGTATCCCTGATTTCTACATATAAACAAGGAAGAATGGCTTAGACCAAACACATATGATTAGCACTGATTTCTGCATATGTACAAGGAAGAATGGCTGAGCCCAAACATGTACGATTATCCCTGATTTCTGCATATGGACAAGGAAGAATGACTGAGCCCAAACAGATATGATTAGCACTTATTTCTACATATGTACAGGGAAGAATATCTGAGCCCAAACCCGTACGATTATCCCTGATTTCTACATATGGACAAGGAAGAATGACTGAGCCCAAACCAATATGATTAGCACTTATTTCTACATATGTACAAGGAAGAATGGCTTAGACCAAACCCGTACGATTGTCCCTGATTTCTGCGTATGTACAAGGAAGAATGTGTGAGCGCAAACACATATCATTATCCCTGATTTCTACATATGGACAAGGAAGAATGGCTTAGACCTAACCTGTATGATTATCCCTGATTTCTGCATATGTACAAGGAAGAATGACGGAGCCCAAACCCATATGATTATTCCTGATATGTGCATGTTGACAATGAACAAACATTGCACCCAAATTCGTATGATTAACAGTGATTTGAGACATGTCATTGTTGCCCTATAAACTGATGGTAGACTCATTTGTTTCCAACCTGATTTATAAAAAAAAGTATATATTTATTTTTATTTTTCATCTCTGTACCAGCGAGCACAGCATAAAACAGCTTGCAAAACATATACAAAACCCACACATATGAAGACTTAATATTGTAGAATACTAGTGAATGAAATAAATTGTTTCATATTTTATTATCAAGAATAACCTATATATAATAAAAGTAGATATTTGTATTTATTAAATAACTATTTCCTAGTTACGACTACAAGGAAATATACGGAAATTGTTTATTACACCACCACATCACATGTAGCAGACGACATGAACTTTCCACTTCTCATCACCACTAATACTACACAAGGAACCAATTAAAATTAAATATGATTGATTGAATCATTGTTGGTTGATTATCATCCAGCATGAAATACTTCATACATATTCTCGAAGAACAAGTACAATACAGAACCAAGGGAGGAATAGGACAAACATGACAAAACTGAATCGTCTACATAAATGACCAAAGAACGTCTGGTCTTACAAATCAATTAAAGTTATATTTTTATTTGTATTATGTTATGTGAACCTGAATTTTTGCTTGGGGGACCATAAATTTTCTCTTTCAATTTCCTCCACAACCACTGTCTTTTAATTACAATTACAATAATCAGCAAAATAACCAGAATAACTGGAATAGCAATATATCTGAAAAAAAACCCAACCATTATTTTCAAATGTGTGTCTACAATATAATATTTTAGTATGAGGTGATGTGCTTGATACCTCAGAAACAACACATATTTTATTTTGTCATTTAAAAATGTGAAAATCAGAAAGGTATTAATTTTTCATTGTCGATTTTGTTAAATCGGCCGAGAAATTCATCTTTCATCCTCGTAAAGTACAGCACATACGCTCAGTATTCTAGTAAAATTCGAATTGAACACTCGCAAAGACGTCAAGTTATATGTTTTACCACAATGCAATAACATATTTAAAAGATCCATTGGTATAGGAAGTATTTTGGATTAGCTTAATACATTTTTCTTTCAGAATTGTTACTTAAAACTGGTACCAACGAATTTTGATGAAGAGTATTGAAAACCAATTTAAATATTATTGTGACACTCGCTGACAATATTGATTAGAATATGTGAATTGTATGGCGAGTGTAATGTAGGAAGGTCGAAGTGCTAAATATTGCGAGTTTTCTGTTTTGTTTTTATTGTCTTCGTTCTGTATCTTATGACAAAAGTTGTTTGTGCCTCTGGAATGCCCACTCTTGAGTTTCCCCTTTGCTATTCCCTGACGTTTATTTATTGTATCATGTACACCTCACCAAGTCACATTAGCAAGTGAGTGGCATTAAATATACAACTGTCATGCGATTGCACTTAATTTCCTTCATGGAAAGACAACAAGTGGTACAAGTTGTTGTTTTTTCAATAATATATATTTGTTCAAAGCTGATAGTGACATTTGGTTGTATATAATGTTGATTAAGATATTCCTACTTAAGATATACTCATACATACCCAATTATCATACCCGCATATATTGTTTCAACATCGTTTGTGTCATTTGTTGATTTATTCAAATTATCAACTGAAAAAAAAACTGAATTCACACTCTGTATCGTTTATTATACTTAGCATGACGTTAGTGGAGCAGAAACTGCTTATCCTTCATGAGCACCTGAGTTTGCTCCCGGTTTTAGTGGGTTTTGTGCTACTCTAGATCTATCTTTAGTTTTATTTGTAATGTTTTCTAGATCGTTGTTTGTCCTTTTGTCCTTTTTCATTTGGTCATTGTGTTGTCTGTCCTTCAATTTACAGATTCTGATTACCCCTTTGATATCTTCAAACTCTTTCTTATCGTGTCACATAATTGTTAGAAGAAAATTAAGGGGCAATCACAAATGGATAAATTAAGCGACATCAAACTTCAGACTGTACTGACATTTAAAATGAACCCACAAGAAAATGTCTACTTCCAGACTGTTGCGTCAGTGAGCTAGCACTTTAAAGATCCAATTGTGCGTCTTGCTATAGTCAAAGCGGACATCATCATCAGTTAATTGAATATAACTTGTTCTAGTCGTGATATAGCTGAAACATTGCTCATCTGGCGTTAAAAATAATTATTCAATGTTTTTTGTTTATAAACGGATAGTCCCTCAACTCGAGGATAGCGCATCACAATTCGGTAGATTTCGTTCCTTCATCAAACCTCATCCATATTACGATAGCTTCTATTGGAACTACTTTCTGAAATCTCCTTTGTAGGAGGTATTTTTAATAATTTCAAAATGGATGGGTCCGTAATAATATTAAGCATGAATTGTTCTTTTTTTCATTTTCCCATTGATTTCCTTACCTTACCATATCTAGGGTTGTATATTAGGTAGATCCAAAGAAAGATCAATATAAGTAAAGTATTTTGAGTGCTATTAAAAATCTATGGGCTCCCGTATGACCACAGTTGCATATATATCAGCAGCATTATGTATGCAAGCTGGTTTGCAATGCATTATAAGCGCATACATTGCTCAAAATACTATTTATTTAAAATTTAACTTTAGCTTACCTATACTTAACAACATTTCAACCGAGGCAGTTGCTATATGGTGTTAAATATGTATTATTGAATGCATGTCATGGGTTGGAAATTATTTGCATTGTGCAATGTTTCGTTGAGTGATTTGCCATTTCCGGCGAAGAAATGATAGGTGTAGACACATACCAAACTCTTTATAATAGGCGAGGTATAGAAGGAGGGCAGCCAATTTACCAGAGGTGTGCCGATTGCTGGAAAATATCTTGCTCTACATTAGTCTTACTGACATATCTTAGTTTCTTCTGTATTGCTTTGTCGACCATTGTTTGTCTTCGGTTCTATTTTCTGTTGTTCACTTCCACTGCTGATTATCCTTTTGGTATCACCAATCTGTATCTCAGTATAATTTATCCCTCATGCATAGGTGACCTTAGCCGATCTTGGTGATCCTGCTTATGCCATTTGATTTTATTGCTCCCAAAGCTTTAAATCATTTGTCTTTCCAATCCTTCGTCTTTGAGCTTACATGATGAAGGTTATTCTGGAAACGCGTCGTGCGCACTAAATTTGATATCTACGTTTTTATTATTACACTTACCCGTATAAACATCTTCTATGTACAACGTGTCATTTGTGCCATTTGTTGATTTATTCAAATCATCAACTGAAAAAAAAACTGAATTCACACTCTGTATCGTTTATTATACTTAGCATGACGTTAGTGGAGCAGAAATTGCTTATCCTTCAGGAGCACCTGAGTTTGCTCCCGGTTTTAGTGGATTTCGTGTTACTCTATCCTTAGTTTTATTTGTAATGTTTTGTAGATCGTTGTTTCTCCTTTTGTCCTTTTCCTTTTCGTCATTGTGTTGTCTGTCCTTCTTCAATTTACAGATTCTGATTACCCCTTTGATATCTTCAAACTCTTTCTTATCGTGCCACATAATTGTTAGGAGAAACTGAAGGGGCAATCACAAATGGATAACTTAAGCGACATCAAACTTCAAACTGTACTGACACTTTATTTAAAATGGACCCACAAGGAAATGTCTACTTCCAGACTGTTGCGTCAGTGAGCTAGCACTTTAAAGATCCAATTGTGCGTCTTGCTCTAGTCAAAGCGGACATCATCATCAGTTAATTGAATATAACTTGTTCTAGTCGTGATATAGCTGAAACATTGCTCATCTGGCGTTAAAAATAATTATTCAATGTTTTTGTTTATAAATGGATAGTCCCTCAACTCGAAGATAGCGCAGCACAATTTGGTAGATTTCGTTCCTTCATCAAACATCATCCGTATTACGATAGCTTCAATTGGAACTACTTTCTGGAATTTCCTTTGTAGGAGGTATTTTTAATAATTTCAAAATGGATGGGTCCGTAATAATATTAAGCATGAATTGTTCTTTTTTCATTTTCCCCGTTGATTTCCTTACCTTATCATATCTAGTGCTGTATATTAGGTAGATCCAAAGAAAGATCAATATAAGTAGAGTACTTTGAGTGCTATTAAAAAACTATGTGCTCCCGTATGACCACAGTCGCATATATATATCAGCAGCATTATGTATGCAAGCTGGTTTGCAATGCATTATAAGTGCATACATTGCTCAAAATACTATTTATTTAAAATTTAACTTTAACTTACCTATACTTAACAACATTTCAACCGAGGCAGTTGCTATATGGTGTTAAATATGTATTATTGATTGCATGTCATGGGTTAGAAATTATTTGCATTGTGCAATGTTTCGTTGAGTGATTTGCCATTTCCGGCGAAGAAATGATAGGTGTAGACACATACCAAACTCTTTATAATAGGCGAGGAATAGAAGGAGTGCAGCCGATTTACCAGCGGTGTGCCGATTGCTGGAAAATATCTTGCTCTACATTCGTCTTACTGACATATCTTAGTTTCTTGTGTATTGCTTTGTCGACCATTGTTTGTCTTCGGTTCTATTTTCTGTTGTTCACTGCCAATGCTGAGTATCCTTTTTGTATCGCCAATCTTTATCTCAGTATAATTATCCCTCAGACATAGGTGACCTTAGCCGATTTTGGTTATCCTGTTTAGGCCCTTTGATTTTATTGCTCCCAAAGCTTTAAATTATTTGTCTTTCCAATCTTTCGAATTTGAGCGTACCTGATGAAGATTATTCTGGAAACACGTCGTGCGCACTAAATTTGATATCTACGTTTTTATTATTACACTTACCCCTATAAACATCTTCTATGTACAAAATGTGGTTGTCAAGGTTGAATCCACAGGAACACTCGTAAGAGACATTCAAGTCTTTAACAGTTAGATTTAATATGGTAAGTATGAATCCATTTTTTTCAATTGATGTGTTGTATTTTGTTTTATCAGTTGAGATTCCACTATTTGACATTAAAGGTTTAAGATCAGGTCCACCATACCATCTCTTTGTTTCATCTACAGTGCAGTTATCCACTTTACAAAATAATGTCAAATCTAGTCCTAATTTTGGTGATGTATCGCGCACTTTCCATTTAACTATTATAATAATTGTAAAACATAATATATTATAATCGTGGTAATTTACGCGTAGAGGTAAATAAAATCAAAAGCGAAAATTCGTTTGCGCGAAAAATGTTGTCACATAGGTTTAACTATTTTTTTTTAAATAGTTTGATTTCGGACTTGTTGACATTTAAGACCTTAAATGTTTATTGGCCCTTTAAGAGCCCCACCTTCGCATATTATGTAATAAAATATGTTTTATAAATATAAATAGCTGGAAATAAAACTCAGCCACATGGGATGGCCAACTATTTTCCACATATCTTAGTTGTTGTTTAGTAGCCCTTTATGCGAATGTAGCTTGCATGTTCTTGGAAAATGAAGGATATTGGTTTACTATTGTCACGTCAGAAAATAGGGTGAAATCATATGTGATTTACTTCATCACTTGATTCAATATGGGAAGAGCATAAATCAAAGTTATGACAATAACGCTTTTATGCGATGACCCTTCGATAATTATCCCATTCTAATGAATATTCATTATTACTCGATTAGTACCATGTGACCACGCATCCACATCATAGCTTGTTGTTGTTGTAGCAGGAATTCGATACATTTTTGTTATTGTTTTAATTGATTATTGAAAAAACCTCCCAGTCCCGAACCACCATCCATAACAAGAAATATATATATGGGTAAACAGTAGATCTACATGTAAGATTGATTTACTGATATTCAGTATTGTTGTTGTTAACATGCTTTACTTCGTCAAATGTAATTTACAGATCAAGGGTTTCTGTGTATTTGATTTATTGATACTAACATGTTTTACTGTGTCAAATATAATTTACAGGCCAATGGTTTCTGTGTACTTCATTTATTGATGTTAACATGTTTTACTGTGTCAAATGTAATTTACAGTCCAATGGTTACTATGTATTTGATTTAGATGCTTTTGTTTTGCGAACAGTGGTTTATTCTAGAACTTTCTAGAACCCCCACCTTCGCATATCATGTAATAAAATGTGTTTTGTAAATGTAAATAGCTGAAAATAAAACTTGACCACATATCTAAGTTGTTGTTTAGTAGCCCTTTATGTGAACGTAGCTTGCTAAATTGTTCTTGGACAATGAGGGATATTGGTTTATTATTGTCACGTCAGAAAATACGGAGAACTAAGTATCTGATTTACTTTATCATTTGATACAATATGGGAAGAGCAAAAATATACAATACGCTTTTTGCTATGAAAATACATACAATATACTAGCATTGCCTGGGGAGTCTTGTGAAAATAAATAAAATAAGTTTTTTTGACATGTTTTAGTATCCTGAGAGTATCATCCGTCAGTGGTTTATTAGATATGTTTGTTATTGAAGTTAATATTTCCTAAATAATCTTTTTTATTATTAAAACTAATGTTCTCCTCCCTCAGGCATATGTGACCTTACTCAATTTTGGCTATCCTGTTTGTGTCTTTTTTGTTTTATTGCTCCCAAAACTTTAAATTATTTGGCTTTCCAATCTTTCGGTTTTGAAAGTACCAGGAACGTGTTGTGTCCACTAAATTTGATATCTACACTTTCATTGGTGATGTTGGTGTTTTTCATTTTGTCAAATTACATATCTGTAGGTATTTAGTTTATGTCTTATGTTTTATTTATTATAATTTGTATTTATTTACGTATACTGTTGTCCTACACGATATCAATAATAACAATGATGTGTGGTGCTTAACAATAACAGGACGCTGCCACTAGCAGAGCAGCAACTGCTGAACCTTCCAGAACACATGTGGTCATCTCCGGTTTTTAGTGGGGTTCGTGTTGCCCAATCTTTAGTTTTCTGTGAAGTGTTTTGTAGATCAATGTTTGTCTTTTGATCTTTTTCTTTTGGTCATTGTATTGTCTGTCTTATTCGATTGAAGGCTTCTGATTACCCCTTTGGTATCTTCAAACTTTTCTTTTGGTGTGTGATATACAACATATAAACTTAAAACATAAAAGTTAGCCTTCACCTGATTTATTTCATAAATATATTTTCAAGTTCACATTTCTTAAAAAATTCAATGGAAGCAGATATATGTCTTCTTATTTTGACTAAAAGGTATTATTCCTGGACGACCAAGGTGCATTATTAACAGGTAATGATGAATAGATATATTTAATTATTAAAATAAAAGGTATTATTCCACTCTACCTTCTTTTGAAGAAACCCGTGTCAGCATACATGGAATCATTAACAGATACAGCAACACTTCTGATATCATCTTTCCTTTTTTTTTAAGATTTACTGATATACTTCTGCCAAAAAATATTTCTATTTTATGATGGATGCATTTTCACAAAAAATCAGCCAATCAGAAAAAAGAATTGCCTGTGGCGGCCATGTTTGTAAATGGATCGGGACGAAATGAGCACTCTTTATATAGGACCGTCCATAATTGCTTTCTACCAAGATTCGGTTCATTTGGCCAACCGGTTTCAGATGAGAAGAATTTTTTTAATCTGTATAGAGATAACTGCATTTTGAATACAGAGGAGAAGTTATTTTAGAAATCAACCAATCAGACACAATAATTGCCTGTGGCGGCCATGTTTGTTAACAGATCGGATCGGGACGAAATGAGCAATCTTTACAGAGGACCTTCCATGGATGCTTCCTACCAAGTTTTGATTTATTTGGGCAAGCGGTTTCAGAGGAGAAGATTTTTTTTAATCTGTATAGAGATAACTGCATTTTGAATACAGAGGAGAAGTTATTTTAGAAATCAACCAATCAGACACAATAATTGCCTGTGGCGGCCATGTTTGTTAACAAATCGGGACGAAATGAGCAATCTTTATAGAGGACCTTCCATGGATGCTTCCTACCAAGTTTCGGTTCATTTGGCCAAGCGGTTTCAAAGGAGAAGATTTTTAAAAATCTGTATAGAGATAACTGCATTTTGAATACAGAGAAGATATTTTAGAAATCCACCAATCAAACACAAGAATTGCCTGTGGCGGCCATGTTTGCTAACAAATCGGAACGAAATGAGCAATCTTTATAGAGGACCTTCCATAGATGCTTCCTACCAAGTTTCGGTTCATTTGGACAAGCGGTTTCAGTGGAGAAGATTTTTAAAAATCGGCCTTTCAGAAACAAAAATTGCCTGTGGCGGCCATGTTTGTTAATGGATCGGGACGAAATGAGCAATCTTTATAGAGGACCTTCCATAGATGCTTCCTACCAAGTTTCGGTTCATTTGGCCAAGCAGTTTCAGAGGAGAAGATTTTTAAAAATCGGTCGATCAGAAACAAGAATTGCCTGTGGCGGCCATGGTTGTTAATGGATCGGGACAAAATGGGTAATCTTTATAAATGATCTTCCATAGATGCTTCCTACCAAGTTTCAGTTCATTTGGCTGAGGTGTTTCAGAGGAGAAGATTAAAAGTTAACGGACGACGGACGCCAAGTGATGGCAAAAGCTCGTATTGCCTTTGGCAAGGTGAGCTAAACAAGAGCACCACCCACGTGTGCTGGACGCTCGACTTTTTATCGTATCCGATATTAAACTGCAAGCAATTTACAAAGTTATAGTACATACTTCTAACTATGATGGTCATATAAGCAAATTTGTTTGCAAGATTGGTACATGTAAATATAATCAGAAGTGTCTCACAAAAAATTGTTTGGGTGTGGTGTGGGGGGATAATCTTTTCTTGTAACACTATTTTAGTGCATATGAAATAAAAA
>MJUT01051452.1:55391-67747 GCA_002080005.1 Gigantidas platifrons
CTGATTTTACCCATATGTTCTATTTATAGACATGGTGGCCATGATGGTTGGTCGGCAGGGTCATCGGACATAACTTTTAAAGGGAACCCCCTAAGGATGATTCAGGCAAATATTGGTTTAAATTAGCCCCGTGGTTTCAGAGGAGAAGATTTTGAAAAAGTTTTCAGACGGACGACGGACGCCAAGTGATGGCAATAGTGCTGTGTGAGCTATAAACGTAATTTACACATTTTACCAAGATCGAGTTTAACAGCAGGTTTTCGTGAAATAAATGATGAATGTTGTAATAAAAAAATTCCTTTCGTCTTGACCACGGTGTTATTACGCCATGTTTTTAAAATGTTTGTGTATTGCATGGGGTACGTCTTAACACCGCATAGCACGGGCTTAGTGCACTAAGAACTAATGTGAGCACTAAGTCTGTGATAGAGAGGTTGATTTGGCACCATAAATACGTAACCACTTGTATTTGAACAAGCAAAAACAATCCTGAAATTTGCATGTCATTCTAAAGAACGATTTACGAATTATTAAGCATTTTCCTTGGAAATATTGACACACGCCGCTAATTACGTTTACTACGAAACCAGTCGACCATAAACTTTGAATAAACAAAATTGTAAACCATTAATTAGTGTAACATTTTACATCAGCTTACTGTGAAGTATGTATATATATGTTTTTACTAATATTTTGTAAAAATGTGTATATAAATTTACCGTATTTTTTAGTGTTTATTTGTGTAGTAAAAAGTGATAAAACAAAATCATATTTTATACATATTTTAATATCATATTACATGTATGTCATATCAAATGTACATATAGAAATTAATTAATAAATAAGCAACAAAACATTTGGTTATTTTCGTTATTTCACAAAAGAAGAATTTCAACAATTAATATTTTGGCTGTGTGCGGCATATCTCGTTGATTACGTTTCCTAGCAAGCTTTTGGCTTTTTGGAATTTGGAACTCTTTACTGCTTGCAGAGATAAATTCAGATTGTTGAGATTTGCAATCATTCAATAGTTTTTTATACAATGATTCCTTCTGCTCCTCTGTTTTTGAAAACCAACATTGCTGTGATACTGAATGGCTTTTGTAACGTCCGAATAATTGATAGTTTCCGATCCCATAAATTGCGCGTCTAAGAGCAACAAAATGTACACGGACTACATCATTCAGAGATCTGACAAGTTCTGGTAATGGCTGATGTTTCCAGACAACTGCTCTCTTAAAAACGTGATTCATAGACTCGCAGTTGTTGCTAGTCCATAGGCGTTCATGTTGAAGTTGTTTTTTGGGTTTGTTGACGTGTTCTAGGAGTCGGTTTTTCAGTCTAGAATCAAAATATCTGGCAAATTCAGGATTCTGTGAGATAAGATTTTCTGACATGGACTCAAATACGAAGGAGTCTTCTGCTGCAAACAAGTCTGTTACTTCCGAAAAGTTTTGAAATAATGTCCGACATTTGTTTATCTTTAAATTTTGGACAAAGCTCACCTATATTATTGAACATGATTTCTCTATTGTCAATGTATAATGGACAGTTAATTATAAAATAAAATTCATCTTCAGTTTGATTTGAAGAACATATTTCACATATTCTTTGAGATCGTTCTACGTAGGGTTTCTTATATCGATCCCTTTCTATTTCTAGTTCATGGACACTTATTCTTATTTGACATAATGCCCTTCTCCGTCGAGAATTGTTAATAGATAAATTTGTTTCTCGAGAGAAACATTTTTCTAATTTGAAATAAGTATCAAGTTTTCCCTCTGGTTCTTTTGACTTTTTTTTCCAATAATTTAAAAAAAACTATGGCATAATTTTGTTCTTACTGACCTTGCTAATTCATTCAACTGTGTTCCTGTATGTTGAATATTTAATTTTTGTAAGATAAATTTAATAGAGGACAACCAGCATGCTGTGTTGTCTGAAACCATGCTTTGATTAGCGATATATGCATCAGACAATAGACCACTTTCCATTTTGTCTATTCTAAACCAATATTTTAACATTGACAAGACAACAGAGAAATATAGAGGGTATCTGCCAAGTTCAGACAATACGGCTAAGTTTGAAAGCTTTTTATTTACACCCAAAATATATTTAAGGTATTTAAAATGAGATTTGTCTATAAAATCATTGATATAAATTTGTTGCAATACATATTCATTTTCTTTTCTGCATGCTGCAGAACTGGTCTTAAGCATCCCTATAAATTCTGAAAAGTTGAATTTGATTCTTGCTTCTACTTATAAATGGAAAGCTCACAATGGGAAAATTGAAATCATCTCTTTTGTCATAGAGTTTCCTTCTTAACCACCACTCACTGTCAATATCGAGGTGTAGGTCAAGGTATGAAGGAGAAACTTAGTTTTAATAAAAATTACATTATTAAGGAACTGTAAATTTCAAAAACAAATATATCTAATAAACCATGTCCGTGCCGAAACACTGACACTCAAGTATTACGGGTTGTTGTTCTACGTCCAGCACACGTTTTGACAATTGGCTTGCCTTGCCTTTCTAGAAAGCGACTATACACATATACTCTGTATAACTGATATATATATTGTGTTATTCTGTGCTTTAAGAAGAGTTTCAAGATACTAAGGGGTAATCAGAATACGTAGATCGAAGAAGAACAGACAACACAATGGCCAAAAGAAACAGAACCAAAGGACCAACAACGATCTACAAAATATTACACAGAAAGCTAAAGATAAAGAAACATGTACCCCACTAAAAACCGGGTGTGAACTCGTGTACTCCGGAAGGGTATTTTGTGTCATCTTCTAATATGGTATATACATGTGATTATTTTTTTGTAGGATGTATTCCTCTATGTTTTTATCAAAAAGACAATTATTTTATTATCAAACAAGAAATGTGTGCATCATAAAATACGCCCGTCTATATAAACATGATTTTTCCCCTTCTACAGGGGAATCATGAGGCCAAGTTTGGTCAAGGTTCAATATACAGAACTAAAGTTATTGTTCGAAACGATCCTGTTGTCAGAAATTATATTTATAGTAACGGTGACCTTGACCTTTGACATAATGACCCCAAAATAAACAGGGTTCTTCCCCTGTCACTGGGGAGTCAAATGACCAAGTTTCGTAAAGATCCAATATACAGAACTAAAGTTATCGTGCGGAAACGACCCTGTTGTCAAAAAGTATATTTATAGTAACGGTGACCTTGACCTTTGACCTAATGATCCCAAAATAAATACGGTTCTTCCCCTTCCACAGGAAAATCAAGTGGCCAAGATTGGTAAAGATCCAATATACAGAGGAAAAGTAATGCGGAAACCTGTGTGGACGCCCGCCCGCCATACCCAATCACATAATACGGCCCGTTTCGAGACGGGCGTATAAAAATGATTGATATTGACAGCCAAAAACTTATACCTACGCAACAAATACTTACGATATTATATTGAACACGGACACTATATCAATATTAATTCCATTGTCAATGATAAGCAAAATATCGTGAACGTAAAATTTTCCATAAAAAAAGGAAAACAATTCGGTTTATTATTTTCGTGAACGGATTTCGCTATGCAGTTGCGATATTGTTGAACGCAGGACCAATTTAATGATTTATACCTCACAGGGCTAATTGAATTTGCAGGCAACTATGCCATCGGCAATATCCAGGTTTGTTATGCTGCTGTTCTGCCAGTTTCCATCGTTGAGCGTTCATGATTCTGCTGTCCGCACCAAATATTTATATTTGAAATTCTTATGAAAGGAAATAAATAAAAAAGCTAAATACATATTAATATGTTGCTTTATTGTGGAGGCCAGTAACTGACATGAGAAGTCTACGGAGCCCGTTTTCTGACATAATTTTTTATTTTTATTTTGTTTAGATATTTTTTTTAATTTAGTTTATGCAAAATACTATTTCGCATAACGTCATAAAAATATTTATCATGTCAGTTAACGGGCTCCGTACTTTATTGTTACTCATCAAAAAAGAATAAATTCTAATTAAGAAAGAAACGTCTTTTAATTTCATAACACAAAAATGTATTAATGTTTTAAAAAGAAACCATCATAAAGAAAGAAAATTAAAAAGTTGGGATGCGGTAAAATATTTATCCAATTACGAATTATACCTCAAAAGACGGCATTGTCATAATTCGATCTTAATTTCTGGTACTATGATTTGCTTTGCAAAGTTTTGACCTTTTTATCTAAGACATCAGCAATGTCACATATTTGGCATACATCTGGGATATGTACAATGAAAGAAGAACGCAGGCTTATCCTGTTCTTTGTATTTGATCTTGATCTACTTTGATTATTTATTAGGTTTAAATAAAATACCGTGTCTTTTGTATGAACAATTATTTATATACACGACTATATGGTTTAAAAGGAATATATTACTTGGTTCTATTTTAAGCTTGTCTTCTTATTTGTTTTGTCAAGTACGCACATGTAGTACAAATTGTGAGATCATACCACTGGTTTTTTTTTTCAATTGAATTCAAAGCTTTTGTCAATTAAATTACGGGATAGATATTCGCGAACTTGGAAGATATCCAATTGAGATATATATAAAGGTTCGAATGATTTCATATTGGTCTAAATTGATAATGGGTAAAGAAATGAAATTGTCAGCTGTAATATATAATCTGTGTTATTAAATGTCTCATGCATATGAATTAGAATGCAAATGGTTAAAATTTGTACAACATATTTTGAATGAATGTGGCATGCTATATATCTGGAACACACAGACATTCATTCATTCTAATTGGATTGTAAATGCAGTTAAGCTCAGTTTAAAATATAAATTCAAACAGTCATGGCACACATCAATCCAAAATTCACCAAAAACTCTTATTTATAGATTTATCAAGAAAACATTCAAATTTGAAAAATATTTAGAAATTCTGGGTAGCAAATACTTATTAGACTTTTTCAAGTTTCGAACTAGCAGCCATAGGCTTCCGGTGGCAAAACATAGAAAGAAACAGAAGATTGCGTAAATTATGTCAAAAATAGGAAATTGGTGATTAATTTCACAATATTATGGAATGTCCATTTTTTAAATGTAAAAGACAACTTTTATAAATCAGAAGTATTTTCAGAACCCGAATATGATAAAGTTAATATTGGCCCTGGTTATTAGGTAATAAGTGTGAACGGCATATGCCCATCAAATGTTATTATTTATCAGAATGAAACCAAATTTGAAATATATTTTGTAATGATAAAGCAGAAAGCCACCATATCACCGAAATATTGTTGAAAGTGGCCATAAACAACATAACCTCTAAAGGTCAGGCATATCGTGATCGCCATAAAGTAAGTTTCTTATTAATTAGGGCGACATTATAAATTGGTATTAAAAATAAGTGACACAGACAAGATTTCATTGTCATTTTCGTGGGGTTGGATATTGATAAATTGACCAGCATGTCAGGCCCCTATAATTGTACACATGAAATGGAGTGTGTAACAGTATAATAAGGACTATTTTAGCCCAAGTACAGTGTGTATAAATACATTTTGAATTGTGGAAATCAAGTCTTATAGGATGAAAACAGGCATTGCCGAAGGCTCCCAAGACTCAATCCCACTAAATATTTCATTGTTACCCAACTCTCCATACTTGTGGCAGTCAAAAAGTAAAAACAGCTGTGGTTCAAGTTTATTATACACAAGGCCATAAAATTGTCAATACATTTCCTGTATCATTACACAGGTATATATACTATCAGTTCAGTATTGGGACAGTTCTCTGCTAAGCAGCAGTCAAATTCAACTATTTTAATATTCATTATTTGAAAACATTTCGGGTGGGAAGAATGATGGACGGATGGACTAATTTTGCAACGACTGGATAGGGACCGTTTTCTATTATAAGCAGGAATCAAATTCAACTTTTCAGAATTTATTTTTATATTCGATCTCGTTTTTGGTTTTTATTGTTCTGGATAACAATCGAGACAAAATAAGGAAATACAATCTTACTACTAAGTGGCAATTGGGTTTTTTTAAATGAAAGACGGCAGTATTGGGACAGTTCTCTGGCGTAAGCAGTAGTCAAATTCAACTATTGAAAATTCATCATTTGAAAACATTTCGGATGGGAAGAATGATGGTCGGGCCGACTAATCATTGGTGATGACAGAATAGGGACCATTTTCTAGTGCAAGAAGGAATAATGAGTAATGAATTTAAGTTAATTATACACAAGGCCATAAAAATGTCAGATCCCCTCCCCAGTGTGATCAGTTCCTGTATCATTCCACAGGTTTACTGTCAGTTCACACACGTTTTGAATAAAATAATTATAACACTAAAAAGCAATCTGAAGAAAGATAAAAATATATATACATGTACTAGTATATATAACTAGAGGCTCCCAGGAGCCTGTATAGCTCACCTGGATATAATAACAACATCAGTCAATAAAACTTGATAAAGAATAACAAATGTAGCCCTCGTCATTGCAGACCCCCTCTCCAAAAACATTTAGGCAGGGGTTTCCCCTTTAATGTATGTTATCAACATTGCTGTAAAAAATGCATCAATGTCAATGATTCTCAAACTTTAGCTTTTGCTACTTCACATTTTGTAATAGAGTTGCTTCCCTTTGATTATTTGAGTAACCAAAAGCAGTGAAAGTCAACAAAACAATGCATTTCAAGAGGAATAATTATTCACACAGTTTTCCAACATTTTCAACTGTAGAAATTGTTTGTAGATCTTGACATGCTGAACATTTTTGCAGTTTAAACTTTATATCTATCTTTTATAGTATTAAAAGTATTAAAATTTTGAAAAATTTATGAAAAAGGGCAATAACTCCAAAATGGGTAATGGGATTTACTTCAAAATTGCAGGGTATGTAGATCTTGACATGCTGCATATTTTTGCAATTAAACTTATAAACCTTTATCTCTTATAGTTTTTGAAATATAAGACGAAAAGTATTCAAATTTTAAAAATTTGATGAAAAAAGAGCAATAAATCCAAGATGGGTATTCAGATTTACTTCACAATTGCAGGGTAGTCTACCTACCCAGCAATCGTGACATGCTGAACATGTTTGCAGTTTAAACTTAACATCTTTCTCTTATAGTTTTTGAAATAAAGGACGAAAAGTACAAAATATGCCTAATTTGCATAATATGTATAAATCTGTTGAAAGAACAATTTCACAGAAAAATTCGGAATATATGTTAAACTACGCATTGACATGTAGCTGCAATTAAAATTTGAGCTCATTTTGACTCATACTAAAGCAGCTATGGACAATTGAAATTTCATCCCCCTTTTTTCTATTTTTAGCTTGGCGGCCATCGTGGTTTGAAGTTGGGATCGCCGGACACAATTTTGGAAGGAGGCTATCCAATGACCATTCCAGCAAAGTTTGGTTGCATTTGGCCCAGTCGTTTCTGAGGAGAAAATTAAAATGTGAAATGTTGACGGAAGGACGACGGACGACTGCCGAAAGACGATGGACGAAAAGTGATGGGTCAGGTGAGCTAAAAACAGACACACATGCACAAACAAGATAACAATAAACTTATAAAAGAAATAGTTTTGTTTGTGAAAACAGCTGTTAATAAACGTAATACAGCAATAATAATAAAGTTTAATTAAAAAATAAATGATAAAAACTTCACAGAAAATAATAAAAAATAACTCATGGAAAGTAAAAAAAAAAAATAACACAAAACAAACGATTTTATAATTTGATGCCTTTTCTTGAAAGAAATACATATAAATATACAACAATTTTTAGAAATGTCGATATATACTTGTTTAGTCATTTTATTTATTCTGGAAAAACAAAGTATCTATCGAAATTTCTTACTCTACTTTTGTTGCAGGGCGAGTGTAGGAAACATAATTTTATCTTCAAATTAAGGTGACAGACTAAACTAACATTTTCAGAAATGTCGATATATATTTGTTTTGTCATTTTGTTTATTCTGGAAAAACAAAGTATCTATCGAAATTTCTCATATACTGGTATCATATTTAAGGATGGTTAACAAACCCAGGCCCCCTGAAAAAAAATCAACCAAATACAATGTGTTCTTTTTGAGGCTCTACTCATTTCGATTCATGAATGCGAACTTTGACAATTAAATCAGTCAAATATTTTCAGATTCATCCCTTTCTCAAATGAGACTGGTATTACTCAGAGCTCTGGGTATTACTATTGGATGTTTGGATTTCTTTAACAATTAATATTTCATTTTATAATAATAATTCATAGAACTATTCATCGAAAGTTTAAAATATTGCGAAGTCAATTAAAGGAGCGCTTATAAAGAAATGCGTGTATATGTATAAGGTTTTAATTACTAGAAAAGAATTTTGAATAGGAATTAAAGGGACAATAAAGAAAAATACATCGACATTTTTCATTAATTGAAAACCTTAAATCACAACTTTTTATGTTGTATTAACATGTACGGTGGTAGTATTCTATAAAAAAAAAAAAAAAAAAAAGAGAGAAAAGCAACTTTTCTCAAATGATACCCAGAATGATACCGGTATTACTACTGAATGTTTGGATCTGTAACAAGCAATTAAATAACGAATAAAACTTTTTGAACGACAGTTTAAATATTGCAAAACTAATAAAAGGAGCGCTGTAAATTTTGTTTATAAATACATGTATAAGGTTTTAATTACTAGGAAAGTAATTTTGATTAATGAATAAATAACTCGAAATATAATGAATTATGTACAAAAAGATCATGTGACTCTTTCAGTGACTTTCCTCTTAATACTGAAATTAACGTATTTGTAATTTTTATGAAAATTACATGTTTTATTGATTATAAATTTTGAAAAATTATGACAATTGTGACATCTTGAAGAAAAAAATTATACCTCCTGAAGTCTTTGCTGAGATAAATCAAGATAGAATCAGAGTGCACCTGTGCATAGGACCTCCAAGGTCATCAGGTCATTAGACAGATGTAAAAAATTTAATTCGCTATTATCCAATATATCGTAAATATGAAGCAATGCGACCAAAATTTTCCGTTTTAGATATTATAAGTTTTGTGAGAAAATGTAAATATAATATGGTTTGAGTAATTTTTTGAAGTTTTTTTAAATAACAGCTTTACAAATATAAAACGGTTCTTAAAACAAACAAGTCACAAAATTTGATTGCAACAACTACTACATCTGATTCTGCGTGTCTTGATATAAATTTCATAAAAATCTGCTCAGAGATAGCTTTAAAATAAAAATAAATTAAATGTGGTTTTATATGAAATATATAGTAAAAACTCCATGTAATGTATGCATAGTATTATAATTATTTTCGTTTTTGTGATGGACTTAGTTTTAGTAATGATATTACAACTGTTACTAATGAATACGACAGCTTCTTATTTGTTCAACAATATGACTCCGGAAAAGATCAAAAGAAACTAACGGGTGTATATTGTTCTGGTTGATTGCTCCTGACAAGGTGATAATTAGAATAAACAACAATATGGCGTGTGCCGATGAAAAAGACGTCTAACTCGCTAATCACATAGAATAAAATCCATGTTTTTTTAAAATACAATGTACATACTTAATTTTATATTATATTTCATTTAAAACGTCCTTTGTGCTATTTGCACCACTCTAACATGTCCTTGGTGCAGTTTATAAGTCCTTAGTGCACTAAGGAGGTCCTTTGCGGTATTTCTACACACGGGTAATTAATAACACCGTGGTCAAGACAGAGGGAATTTTTAATACAACATTCATCATTTAATTCATTAATATATATACCGGCTGTTTAACTCGATCTTGGTGTAATGTGTAAATAACGTTTTTTTTTTTGTCAGCCGTGAATAATTGATTGCATATATTCATTAATACATGTATAGACTCGATTGTTAGCGAAATATTTCAGTTATATCATTGCGGTCAGTTCTATTGGTGGATGAAACCGGAAGACCCAGAGAAAACCACCGGCCTGTCGCAAGTCACTGACAAAGTTTATCACATAATGTTGTACACCTCGTCCTGATCGAGATTCATCAAACTCACAACATCAGTGGTGATAGGCATTGATTGCATAGGAAGTTGCAAATCCAACTACCATACAATCACGACCACGACGACCCTTTTGGGATATAAGGGTGGTGTTATTCCGTACATAGCTGTCGAAAGAAAAGAAAATACATTGCCTCTCCCCCTTCATGAGTATCAATGATGCAACATTTTGATTAAAGCATGGTCGTAACAAACGGTTGTGTATCAAATTATTGGATTACTATGGGCTATATAAACTCATACAGATACCGGGTATAGCAAATTCAAATTCTAGCAAAATAATTAAGAATAACCACTGGAAGTCTGTTGAAAAAAGCTTTAATCACCATTTTATAGGTTTAAAAAATATATATATTTTCTCTAAGACATGCACAAGAATTCAAGAATTGTATTCAAATTTTTTTTGTGTGCAAAATGTCCAAATTTTTTAGAAATATTTTAAGCATGCTTACCTATTATTCTAATTGTGCTGACAAGCTGAATAACCGATTTACGTAAAGAAATAAGAAGGTGTTGTTTTCCACGAACTCCTGAATGTGATAACCGAAAACAAAAACAACTGGATCATGAAGGTAATTCTTAAGTCGTAATATAAAGAACAACATAGTTTAAAAAATTGTATATATATCTTTTTTAAAACTACTATAAAAGGTATGATTTAAATGTTTGGCTTACGACGTATAAATCAAAAATAGATTGGTGTTGATTTCACAACTTAATTTATTATACTTCATGCATGTAAGCTGTAATTTGATTGGATAAGACGAGGGTAACATTCTGCTCTGACACATGGCTCAGCCGGTAAATTTTTTTTTACTGTCACCCTCTCATTTAGAGCCTCAATTATGAATCAATTGTGAGCTTGAAAGTAAAGCGATTTCAAATATATATATATATTTAGGCCTATATTTTGTTAAATGTTTAAATGTTGAAATTTTATGAAAATTGAAATTTTTTACACTTTTTGAAAATTTGATAATTTTCAAATTTTTTGAAAATTTTCAAATCTTACGAAATTTTTTTAAAGTTTTGAAATTTTATGAAAATTTGGAATTGTTTTGAAATTTTGAAATGTTATGAAAATTTTGAACTTTTAATAAAAAAGAAATTAAATTTTATAATTAAATTTTTTTTAGATTGATTGATTGATTGATTTTTGGTGTTTAACGCCACTTTCAACAATATTTCAGCTATATCAAGGCGATCAGTTTTAGTGGTGGAGGAAGCCGGAGTAACCGGAGAGAACTACCGAACATGGGCAAGCAACTGGTAAACTTTATCACTTGCGGTTGCGAGTCGCGTGCTCCCTTTTTTGTAATTTACAAAGACTGGCGCGAACCCACGCCGTATTGGTGATAGGCTTGTATGAGTTGTTAGACCCAGCGACCTAACTCATTGACCCACCCGGGCCCCTAAAGTTTTAGAATAATTTAATAAGCATGAATAGACTGAATATGAAATGACACATTAAAATGAAAAAAAAAACATCATTGCAAACGCCTCGGTTGACAATGTTTTTCTCAGGGTAACAATCTGATCTATCACCCTCTCAACTATATGTTATTTATATAATGTTATAGGTTACAAAGGAATGTTACTTAGATCTAATGGATACTGGTGAAGAGTCCCAGAGCTAAGATCAGAGTTGCAAGCTGTGTCCTCAGGATTGGGATTAGTAGCAACGCTCTCGATTGTGTTTATTGGAAGTGTAAAGGGGGGGTGTCAGGTTATTATACAGAATCATATCTTTAGAGAGCACCGATCGCCCTGCACATCTCCTACTTTGTTGTAGTTAAAAAGAAAAGAATGAATGAATTGTTGCTGTTACGGGAGACTCAATGTTTCATCCCACAACAAATCTTCATACTTTTCGAGTCGCTATCCCGTCTTGCAAATCCCTCCCTCATTTCTATATATAGTTTTGACATATATTTAAACTGTTTATCGTCCTTAAATACTGCTTCTGGACGCTAAGCAATAATCAGTCAATCAATCAATCGATAATCTAGGAAGATAACAACTGATAACTAATATATATAAAATAAAACCCAACAAATACCACATCGTAAGAACAACATAAAAATTGTTGAAACAGAGAAAAACCTGATAATCTACATCTTATGTATGTAATATCATATAGGGGATTCAGTCACACTGATACTTCTACATCTTATGTATGTAATGTCATATAGGGGATTCAGTCAGATTAATACTTCTACATCATATCTATGTAATGTCATATATGGGATTCAGTCAGACTGATACTTCTACATCGTATGTATGTAATGTCATATA
>MJUT01051452.1:75890-89276 GCA_002080005.1 Gigantidas platifrons
CACGAAAGGACAATCGAGAGAAACTGGCAACATTGAGCACACAAGACTCAGGACGAAGGTTAGAGAAAACCGAAGGGACAGTCACGAAAAGGACAATCGAGAGAAACAGGCAACATTGGGCACACAAGACTAACGACGAAGGTTAGAGAAAACCGAAGGGACAATCACGAAAGGACAATCGAGAGAAACTGGAAACATTGAGCACACAAGACACAGGACGAAGGTTAGAGAAAACCTAAGGGGCAATCACGAAATGACAATCAAGAGAAACTGGCAACACTGAGCACACAAGACTTAAGACGAATGTTAGAGAAAACCGAAGGACCAACCACGAAAGGACAATCGAGGGAAACTGGCAACATTGGGCACACAAGTCTCAGGACGAAGGTTAGAAAAAACCGAAGAGGCAATCACGAAAGGACAATGTAGAGAAACTGGCAACATTGGGAACACAAGACTCAGGACGAAGGTTAGAGAAAACCAAAGGGGCAATCACGACAGGACAATCGAGAGAAACTGGCAACATTGAGCACACAAGACACGGGACGAAGGTTAGAGAAAAACGAAAGGACAATCGAGAGAAACTGGCAACATTGGTCACACAAGACTCAGGACGAAGATTAGAGAAAACCTAAGGGGCAATCACGAAAGGACAATCAAGAGACACTGGCAACATTGAGCACACAAGACTCAGGACGAAGGTTAGAGAAAACCGAAGGACCAACCACGAAAGGACAATCGAGAGAAACTGGCAACATTGGGCACACAAGACTCAGGACGAAGGTTAGAGAAACCCAAAGGGACAATCACGAAAGGACAATCGAGAAAAATTGGCAACATTGGGCACGCAAGATTCAGGACGAAGGTTAGAGAAAACCTAAGGGACAACAACGAAAGGACAATCGAGAGAAACTGGCAACATTGGGCACACAAGAAACAGGTTAGAGAAAGCCGAAGAGGCAACCAAGAATGGACAATCGAGATAAACTGGCAACACTGAGCACACAAGACTCAGGACGAAGGTTAGAGAAAACCGAAGGGGCAACCACGAAAGGACAATCGAGAGAAACTGGCAACATTGGGCACATAAGACTCAGGACGAAGGTTAGAGAAATCCGAAGGGGCAACCAATAATGGACAATTGAGAGAAACTGGCAACATTGAACACACAAGACTAACGACGAAGGTTAGAGAAAACCGAAGGGGCAACCACGAAAGGACAATCGAGAGAAACTGGAAACATTGAGCACACAAGACAAAGGACGAAGGTTAGAGAAAACCGAAGGGACAATCACGAAAAGGACAATCGAGAGAAACTGGCAACACTGAGCACACAAGACTAACGACGAATGTTAGAGAAAACCGAAGGGACAATCACGACAGGACAATCGCGAGAAACTGGAAACATTGAGCACACAAGACACAGGACGAATGTTAGAGAAAACCGGAGGGACAATCCCGAAAAGGACAATCGAGAGAAACTGGCAACATGGGGCACACAATACTCAGGACGAAGATTAGAGAAAACCGAAGGGGCAATCAAGAAAGGACAATCAAGAGAAACTGGCAACATTTGGCACACAAGACTTAGGACAAAGGTTTGAGAAAACCGAAGGACCAACCACGAAGGACAATCGAGAGAAACTGGCAACATTGGGCACACAAGACTCAGGACGAAGGTTAGAGAAAACCGAAGGGGCAATCACGAAAGGACAATCGAGAGAAACTGGCAACATTGGGCACACAAGACTCAGGACGACGGTTAGAGAAAATCGAAGCGGAAACCAGGAATGAATTGGACAACCGAGAGAAACTGGCAACATTGGGCACACAAGACTCAGGACGAAGGTTAGAGAAAACTGAAGGGACAACAACGAAAGGATAATCGAGAGAAACTGGCAACAATGGGCACACAAGACTCAGGATGAAGGTTAGAGGAAATCGAACGGGCAACCACGAAAGGACAATCGAGAGAAACTGGCAACATTGGGCACACAAGACACAGGACGAAGGTTAGAGAAAATCGAAGGGGCAACCACGAAAGGACAATCGAGAAGAAACTGGCAACATTGGGCACACAAGACTCAGGACGATGGTTAGAGAAAACAGAAGGGACAATAAAGAATGGACAACCCAGAGACACTGACAGCACACAAGACACAGGACGAAGGCGATTAAGCCACAAAGCACAATACAATACAGAAAACTAAAAAAAGAAGCAACATGGACCTCACCTACAACTGGGATGAACCCATGTGATCGCAAAGGGTATGCAGAAAATATCAAATTGTGATTACAAAATCGTAATTTTATTATCACTCGTGGTATTCCAATTAATATATATATATGATAGACTCAGATCGACGTCCAGTCTCTAAAAAACGCCCACTTCACAAATCGGCGTCCACCGACGTCGGTATCTCAAATCACGGTCCGATTTAAGGGTATTCTCAAATCGGCGTCATTTCCAAATTCTCAGATCTATGGTCGATTTATTGCTATCCAATTGACGTCCTTTTCAGAGCGAAGATCATATGTACTTGTACCTTGTCACACGATTGATATTGGTCAAGTTTGTACATCATCTGCATTGCATATTATATCAAATGAATGAAAAACGTTCCAGGCATAAATTCAGTGCACCTAACCCGCGTTTCTTCTACAAAAACACTCATCAGCGACCCTCTTATTTAAACAAGTTTGAAAGCAAAATCTAATACGACATTTGATGGCGTTGAAAGTCCAAAATTCAAAATTGGTGAGCAGTGGTTGTTTTCAAGCTGTTTTTATGTAGATTTCTATGTTCTGTTCTATGTTTGATTTTTAATATTTGTACAGCCTACACATATTTGTTGTAATACTCATTTTTCTGTCTTAATAGTAGCATTCCGGATAAAAAATAGAATTCTAATATGACGTCCTTCAAACGCTTTGAGTCCAAACCCGTGTTAAAAATAATATATACCTACACCCATTGTAATTTATAACGTCATCGATATTTTACCGATTTTTACATATTAGAATCAAAATAATTCATGGTAGCCCGAATTTATATTATTCTTACCACTGCTAACGCTCGGAGTAAAATAATTGGCATAAAGTGCCTACCCGTGGTAAAAATAATATAAATTCTGGATACCATGAATTATTTCATAAACAAAAGCAAAATAAACTAAGAAATAATATGACAGTTTTGCTTTGCGTGTTTTTTAACCTGTTATTAAAATAATTTTTTATGTTTGTATGTTTGTTTGTTTTTTGTTTTTTTTTTGTTTCTTTTGTTTTTTATTTTGTTTGTGTTTTTTAGCATTTTCTCACTCTTAAATATCATCAATATAGTGTCATATATGTTTTACTTTTCTTTATCAAGAATACCTCATCTGGAATTTGGTCTTCCTGCTTCTCCATCACTGCTCAAAAATATGCCCTAACGGGTGTGGCGTCATTTGAAGCATACGTCAGTGACGTCATTGAACGTCAATTTGAGAAATTAAGAATGATTGGATGTTGATCTGAGTCTTACATATATATCTGCAAATGGGAACTTTGAGCGAATATATATATTTTTTTGCATGTGGGGCAACAATTTTTATACCACTATATTTCGATAACCGTATATTTTTTTCTGTGTAAGCATATAACTGCGGGCCTGTTATCGGTGCATGCGCACAAACGCTTCCGGACGGCAACAAAACAAAATATTGCGTTGTTTGCAAGTGCTCAAATCGGCAAAATGGTGTTGCTAAAGAGAACGGTTAATCTCGTTGAGATTAGGCTTCCGAATAATTTTGTTTTCTGTATATACAGACAGAAAATTTCTTCGGAATCCTAATCTCAACGAGATTAATTTGTTGATGGATGGCCCAGTCGTTTCATACAAAGAAAAGGTTCCATCAGGAAAATAATCATAGAACTGATAGGCTTGTTAAGAGAAGTCTATTGCAGGTGATTAATTTGCCCCCTCCTTTGCCAGCATGCCATTAATCTAGAAAAAGTCTTCCTGAAATATTCCTGACAAAGATCTGGCAGAAAACAATTGCTGTTGACACAAAATTAGTACCGCAATTGTAGATGAGATTGCAAAAGTTCAATAAAAATCTATCAGATTTCTGAAAATTTCAAATTTACATGAAGGGCCCTACCCAGTTGCTGATCCAGATTTTCTTCATAGAGGGAGCCATGCAAGAATTTGATTAAATTCTCTATAAAGTTTACAGATTTTTTACCTCACATATCTTTGTATCCAGGGGCCATTGTGGTCATGATAGTATGGTAGCTGGGTTGACAACTACCTATGCAATAAGTGCCTATCACGGTTTGAGTATCGCCACTGATGTTGCGAGTTTGAATCCCGACCAAGGCGGGATGCACAACATTAATATGTGATCAAGTTTGTCAGTGACAGGTCGGTGCTTTTCTCCTGGCTCTCCGGTTTCCTCCACCAATAAAACTGGCCACTACTTTTTTATAGCTGAAATATTGTTAAACACCATAAAACCAACCAACCAACTCTATGTATCCATGACTGCTACACTAAAGGATTTGCGTTTAATTTCTTTTAATATAAAGATACAATTAATAGACCAAATTAACATTAACCTATTCTTTGTTGTAAGCGGTCTTAGTCCAAAGTCCAATCAGAGTTAAATCCAGGTGGTAAAGCGGCCTTACTGTTTGGATTATTTCAAGGCGATACGCTGAATTTCGATTACCACTTCATTTTTAACCTTTTCGAAGTTTTATTCAACGATTTACACATGGATCCTTGTGAGCAAATCTACACTGACTCCTGAAGAGTTTAGATGTTGGAAAGTTGAGAATCTGAGACAGTACTTGGCGATGGGAGATCTGGCAAAAATAGGAAAGAAGGAGGAGCTAGCTATGGTTTTCGGCATGTAAGTTAAACTTGCGGTTGGTGCCACCTAAGGATGATATTTTACAGGATAATAAGAGGTGCTAAGACAATTTTTTTAGTAACTGGTATTTCAGGTTGGTGAAAAAAAAGTTATGTCAAGACTTGATAGATGAGGTGCATATGGTGTCAATATGGTATGTATTATTGTAATATAAGGACCTATATCCGTCTGCAAGGTCTAATTTTAATTTCAAATAGTGTACCTGACATACATCTGAAATCATCCTCAGTAGTATAGAGGCTATTACGTCTGTCTACATGACAGAAGACAGAGGTTCGATTCCTCGCTGTGGATATCAGATGCTAAGGAAACTTTCAAGATAATTTGTTGGTATATGTAGTACTATTTTCATTTTTGTGGGAATAGGACACACAACCAAAATTGATGTATATATGTTCATGTTTCATAGTTGTAATGCCTCTATATGTTAAAGGAGCTGGGTGGCTCAGTGAGGTAGGTAGTTGGATTACCTAACAACATATACAAGCCTAAGACCAATACAGCATGGGTTCGTGCCCGGCTTTGTAAATTCCAAAAAAAAATGCACTCGACTCGCAGCCGCAAGTGATAAAGTTTACAAGTTGTTTGCCCATGGTCGGTGGTTCTCTCTGAATACTCCGGCTTCTTCCACCACTAAAACTGGCCACCATGATATAGCTGAAATATTGTTGAAAGTGGCATTAAACACCAAAAATCAATCAATCAATATGCTAGCCTATAATACTTGGAGGGATAATCAATCAGGGGTTGATAATTTCATACCTTAGAGTGAAAATTTTTATTGTTTCAGGGGAAATAATGAGCTTAGACCGGATTTCAGGAAAGTTGGTTAATCAACATGTATTTTTGATATCCCTGTTTATTTAGTATTGACAGACACAGCTACTGTAAATCTGGAAAATGTATTAAACGATAACAACCCAGACATTGTGTGGTCCAACTCAGACAGTCAAAATATTTATATAAAAGTTTATTAAAAAAAAACTCAAATATTCAAATATATGATGATGAAATGTTTCTGTAAGAAATTATTAAACTATTTTGTATTCAGTGATATGTTGTACAATAGAAATACGAGATGTTGCTCGTTTTGTAAAAGTACATGTAATTAATTTGGTATTTTCTTAATTTTGTTTTTCAGTTACTTCAGTGTGTAATAAAGTAGAATTAATAATTACATAGTTTACATTTTATCATAGTCATAGTTTTCAGTTCACTGTCTAATTAAACATATAACAGGGTATTTCTTTACAAAGAAGGGTGCGACTGATTTCTATCTGCTTTCCTCATTAGAATTGGCGTCCTCGTTTACTTCGCTACACATTTAGCAGAACAACACATTCAAATTTATTCTTGTCAAAAGTTAAAGGGGCTTTACTGATTCCTTCAAAGTTTAAAAATGCACTGCCATCGTTTTTAGCAAAAGGGTTTAATTTGATGACTTCTCTTAAAATAATCATGAGATTTTCTTTAAAAACATTTTCTTATGGCTTGACATAACAGGGGCTGCTTTTGACATTGTAATAATTGCATGCTCTGTTTTATTAGAACCCAAACTTCCAATAAGTTCTTTTAATACTAGGACGTTGTTTCCTTTTGAAAGTCTGCTGCCTTATTTTGAAAAGCACATATATTGTTCTTTGGCTGACATATTTGTTCACAAATGCATTGCCTATTATTTTAGCACTTTGTGGTACTTCTAATTCCTAAAAAATAAAAACCAAAATTAACTTAGCACATGAAAAAAGTAAAAATTAAATGGTTGGTATTTTGTGTGATCAAATCTTTATACATCACAAAATATTGACTACTAATACCAAATAAAATAATGCCTTTAAACCAAGATTTGTCTTTGCTGATTTCATGTTAAAAAATTTGAACTTTTCAACTACTTCAGTTTCGATATATCATGACAGGTTTGTTCAATTGGGTCTGAAACTGTCATTAATGAGTATTTTCCTATTATCCAAAACTTTGCCCACTAGATAAAGCAAAATTTCCACATACAAAAACAGACAAATAAATAGTGTCTTTGTGTAATAATATTTATACCAAAAATGAGGATGTAATTGTATCACTGATGGTAATATATTGGGCGACTTTTCAAAAACCCACTTATTGGGAGAAAACTCACTGTACCACATTAAAGGTTTTCTTTTTGCAATAAACATTTCTTGTTAATGAATATTTGTTTAATTTTTGTGCCCTATAATTTACAAAAGTTACAGAGTTGAATCATTTACAAAGTATATGTGCATGTACATATTTTATGAGTACTATTCAGCAGTCAGGGAAATTCAAATTCATTTCAGATGTTTCAGGGAAAAAATGGTAAATGTATGTTAGGACTAAGAAGTTTGCTGTTGGCTAGATATGCAACTTAAATAATTTGGACCAATATTCATAAACTGTTTATCAGTATCATTTATACTCTGTAAGGGGTTTTTTTCCATTAAATTATTACCAGGGCATTCTGATCAAATTTGAGGCAACCTATTTGATTATAAATGTATATGATTAATTTAAAGTTTATGGTTATTGGATTATCAAAGACTTACTTAATTATTACAAAATTAAAATAGAAGGTCATTGATATGTGACATCTCAACATTTTTATAACCTCACACTTACAAAAAAACTCATCCTAAACCGCTTCATGGATTTTGATGAAACATTACACAAAGAAAGTACATGATATGTTCATGTGCATAATGTCATATCAATCAGTTCTGAGAAATCCCAGGGAAATTGGAGCTTAATTTTTTTATTCTAATTAGATATGCAAAAGACCATCATGTCATGCAACTCCTAATTAACAACTTATTGGATTTTGTTTAAACTTTACACAAAGGAAGTACATCATATATTTACCCTATAGGACACTGCCAGTTGGTGAGTCCCTGTCAGATGACTTTGAATTGCACACATATACATCATAAGTGCGCTTCTTCATGGAAGCATGGTAGCTTGCTTTTACATAAGAAATGGATTCTTCAATCTGGAAACAAAATCATAAAAGGGTAACAGTAAAATTTAAAATTTGCCATTTATGACAAAACTTTAAACATCTTTTTGTATTGAATTTATGTCCTGTTATGCTGTTTTTGTAATGTTTCAGAAAGGATGAATTTTCAACCATTATTTAGTTTATCTTAATGAACATAAATAGTATTACTGCACCAGCCATTTTAATTGACGAGGGGACTAAGGCTGTAACCCTGAGGTCAATCATTTTTTGCTGACAGTGAAGAATATTGGATTCTTTTCACTAATTAATCAAATTCTTTATACTAATAATATTTTTCTCAGAAAGTTTAAAAAAAATGTAATGCAACTGTCATTAAATTAAATGGTTCGTCAGATATCTTACTCCTAGTTTAAACATGTAGGAGTGCTTAAAATGTAATAATTTGGTTAAATACCTGGACAAATCCATGTATTTCCACATCTCCTGCACTGTACTGTAGTGCTTGACTGGCCTGTCCAAACCTTTGAAGTGGTGCTGACACTCTCTCACGGATAAAGCCTAATCAATTTCATATATTCTGGCAAAAGTTAGCTCTGGTAACATAGCTAACTTTGATTTTCTATGAAAGATGGTGCCATCCCTTCAACTTCATAAGCTTAATAGATCGCTGACACTGGTGAAACTTGGGTCTGACAAGTTAAATTTCCTTCACTAGTTCTTCTGTCAACGTTAGGGTTTTCAGTAGACTCAAGTTTAACTTGCTTAAATTATCCCGCTTAGCCATAACGTAATCAACGTAGCCAATGTAAACACTACTTTGCAATGGAATCGGGCAGCTTTGCCGTCCGGAAGCGTTTCTGCGCAGGTGTGGAAATTATCGTGAAGAGGTCTATTGAACGAACCTAAGTACAATTAGGTCATATCTTCTTAGTAATTATTAGAACATGCTCAGGTAATTTAAGGACAGGTTTAGAGATAACAAACGCCTCGAATCAAACCAATGTAAGTTAGTTTATATTAGTGTCAATACAACATAAAAGAGATTTACAAACATTTTAGTCAGTATACAAAAATATTTTGAAAAATATTTCTATGGTTACGAGTTGAAGAAAAATAGCAGACAATTCCGGAGCACCCGAGTTCACCCTTGGTTTTTGATGGGGTTCGTGTTACTCGATCTTTAGTTTTATGTGTATGTTTTGTAGATTGTTGTTTGCCCTTTTGTGCTTTTTCTTTTGTCCATTGTGTTGTCTGTCCTTCTTCGATTTACGGATTCTGATTGCCCCTTTGGTATCTTCAAATTCTCCAAGTACAGACAACATGACCTAGTGTTTTACTGCGGGGAAAAACTCCACTGGTTGTGCGTGACTTGCTCTAAGAACGGGATGTAATCGAGTACACGTTGTACGGAGAATATTTCTTGCAGTAAAAGTAGCTTGCAGCACCTCATAATGAACATTATAGGTTTAAAATTATAGGTTTTGTCGCAGGAGGCCCGTTGCAGGGTATAATTTTCCGACCGTGTTAGACACATGCATCCTTATTTCCTTATGGCCACTTTTTAGCCCACAGCATATAGTTGAAATACTGCATTCATGCTCACTCTACATTAAACAATATCATAAATTAATTAAGAAAACTTTTACATTTATTTTTGTTGGATAGTGGTGAAAAAATATTATCAAATTAGTTTTACATTTCCATTGTTTTCATTTTTATTTATAAATTTTTTTATTCAACGAATGTGTTTAAAGGTTTAAAATTATAGCACTATGCTTCCCCTACAAGTAATTTATGATGCGGCCATGTGCGACTACCATTGCCAACTTTCACGTATAAATGCCGAGTGCTAATCTTGATCTTTATACTTAATATATGTATTATTCGTGATACAAATATCATCATGGCTAAGCTTTTGATTTTTTTTTAAATTAATTTTCTAATATTATTAATGTAGTGAGTGCTCATAATCGTTCATCAAAACCGATTTCCCCCTGTATATTTCCTGTAAAACCTTAAAAAAAGAAACTTATACAGATATCATTTCTTGATCAATTTTGGTGAAATGTTCACCCAAAATATTCTGAAGTTCTTCCTCTAATTTTTTGTATTCCTATTTTTCAACTTTTCACGATTTAAGCGCAGTCTTGAATTCCTGATGTTCAAAAATACTATAATTGTGCAGTAGTTTGTCCTGTTAAAAATAAGATTTCTGTTTTTTTAAATCGTGAATTGTTTTTTAAAACCCTAAATCACTAAATGATACAAAGATTCGAAAATAATATACCACTTACCGGTTTCTGACCCGATTCTAAAATGATATGTTTTTCCACGTTTTTGTAGTAGTTGCTTCCCTCTAAGCTGGATTAAAGTATACAATGTTCAGCCAAATTAACATATATCTTTATTGCATATAAAACCCTTTTGGCTATTGCAATACATATGTATAAAAGTATTCGCACGCTTCCAATTTTCCCTGTATATTTCATATAAAACAACAAGTTTTCAGAAGCTTATCCTGAAGTGAATTCACACCTGATTTCGATCATTTTTATATCAATAAAAACAGAGTTTGATATAGTTTTACTGTATAATTTCAAAATAATTTTCTGTGGTAAACATTTTGAGAATATATAAGCTAAACACACAACTGAATTAATTTCTTTCGAAATACAATGCTTTGATAGTACCTTTGTAGACAAATTATATAAGTCTGTGTTTAAATCATGGCTATTTGAAAAACATTCTTCAAAACGTAATTTCAAAATTACTACAATAAACAACATATCTTTCTGCTTTCGTTGATAAAATAATTATTAAAATCGGACGTGAATTGATTTCAAGATAGATTTTGAAAAACTGTAGTTTTATATGAAATATATAGGGTAAATTGGAAGCGTCCGAATACTTTTGTCCATTGTCAATTAGGCTATCCTCTAAACCGGTATTTTTCGCAAATTACCCTCAATAAGAGGACATATTTGTTTAATTTCGCCGAATATTTAACAGCCAGTAATACAATGACATGCAAGTTGCATTGTATGTTCTTTGTCTATGCAATAATCCCTGAACAATTTCATTGCGAATTTTGTTGACTTCCAGGTGTGTTTAGAGTTTATGCCATTAATAGGGATATCACAGATCTCATCATCAATGGCTGATGCAAAACGATTTCCAACAGAACGGCTAACACTGTCGTTCGCCATTTTTGTTTACTTTATCGTTGGTTGAAAGAAGAAACCCCAGTAATTCGGAATTATATTCATGACGTCATAAACTATTTAAAGAAGGGATTTTACCTCGAGTGGGGTATTCGCTTAGGCAAATACCACGCTATACGGATTTCCCAAGAACAAATACCTCTGCGATGGGGAAAGAGCGAAAAAAAAATAGGAATTTGTAATAAAAAAAATACCCTTTTATCAACCAATCAGAAGACAGCATTCATGTATAAGGTAGAATTATAGAAAAAATACCACAATGTCGGAAAAATTCAAAGATCAAAGATCAAAATCGTAGACAGAATCAAAATCAATACTCCTAACACACAAATACGTGACCGCTCACTTGTCTGGATTGGTACAGGCACTTCAATAAAAAGTGGCGGGGTTAAGTTAGTTTTATGTTCCCATACCTCCCATCTGAGTGAATTTACTCCTGAATTGTTTTGTTTTTACAATTTTCTGAAGACTCACGAGTTATGTTTCGTCATTACGAAGTTGTCGAACTGATTTGTAGCATGTATATTTGTTTTTGCAGACTTTCATCAATAATGGAGTATATATTTATTTGTATATTATTTACATTTATTCCTGTCGCCTCGGAGCCTGATACCTGCCTTTTCACACGACACAGTTCTCGGTCATGCCTAGAATACTGGGTTCCACCTGGTGTCAAACATGGTTGTATAGAATCGACAGTGGGTCTTGAATTCGCTGGCTTATCTCACCATCTAAATGGAGAAACATTGATTAATCTTCATCACAGAGGTAAAAATGTAAGTTATTTGAGTACACACTACTTGATCGCCTATATAAGAGTTGACAATTCTTCCAGAGCATTTTGTCTAACTTTTGATGTATATTCCTACAGTTTATTATTCCGCACAACTTTAGTGGTGATAGGTACTGATAGCATATGTAGATGTATATTTAAAACTAGCGATTGAAAATGTGGTTTCATTATTGAAGAAGCATCGTAACTGACAAGAAAAACAAAAGATACCAAAACGTGACAAGTCAAAACTATATAACATGATTCATAATACGACTATAACCTAACTGGGGACATCTTTATTCGTGGAATTTTTAAAATGAAGCTAGACGAAGGTATCATTATGTCATTAGATATTAAGATTTACACACTTACATTCTTTTAATGTCAATTTCCGTATAAAAACAATGTTCGCTTGGTATTTACCTCCAGTTGTTTGTAGGAGGGCTCGTGTCTTATTTACGTTATTAGTTTTTGTTTGTGTATAGTGGTGTCTAACACATATTGTGTTGTGTTTTTGTTTTGTTTGTCTTCGTCATGTGTATCCTATGTTGCCAGTTTCTCTGAATTGTCCATTTTTAATCGCCCTTCGGTATTCTCTAATGTTTATTTATCTAGATGCTACTCGCATACTAAAAAGGACATTATGATGCAACAAGTCTTATCATTGACAAGCTTAATGTAAATGAGCACGAAAATATATATGCGAGCAATCCACAATGAATATAAATCTTCACCAAAAGTGGTCCGAAATTGAACTTGGACTTCGTTTTATTGTCCCTAACCTTTTATATAAATTACATTTTGTTTTGTTTAAGAGCGAAATACAAATTCGAGATGTACGGACTGATATGCACTACTTGATGCCCCACATTTCCATCATTATTTCGAAATCGTCAATACGTCAGGGTACAAGGGCTTACATGAATTATGTGTGCATGTTATATCTTTTTGATCTCTTGACAAGAGATGGCGGATGTTTTGTAAAATGTCGCATTAATTATTATTGGGCAATGCGGATACGTCGCAACAATAACATAAAAACATACAAGGCTAAATAAAGATCTTTACAAAATTGAACAAAACATGTCGTGAGACCAGGTGCACGGGTAGGGAGTCTTTGGAAAGGTATGCATATTCTGTCCCAATAATATATATAAATAATGAACGTCTGAACGTTCATCCCAACAATGTTAGATTTAGATTCCCTCAAGATATTCGAATCCAAGCCGCTGACGATTCAAGTACACCATAGCACCAATTCGCTTAGCACAATGGCGAACCATTTAGCCTCCTCGTACAAATCCACTATCTACCTCTTATACTAAATTACCAATAGCTTTAAATGCACATTATTTCTGTAACTTGTTTATGTAAACATTTGTTTTAAGATGACTCAACCTATATGGGTAAGGAAATCAGATGGGATTTGTGAGAATAAATGCTGTGGTAAGTACATGGATATAGAATTATGCATATTACCATTCATTTCAATAGTTTTTGTTAATG
>MJUT01051452.1:90253-106657 GCA_002080005.1 Gigantidas platifrons
TCAACACTTTTCGGTGAAGAAAATGTATGGAAAACCATTTGGGATTAAAACACATAGAAATAAAGGCTTTTTGACAAAACAGAAGATAGCGATTTTTAGAATAGATTTTAAAGAAGAGCAAACTTGAATACAATTGTGTTATGAAAATATCGACGAATAAGCAAACATCTATGTACATACAAGAGTAAAAAATGTGAAAAATAACGCACGAAATAAATATCAACACACAACACCATTGAAATAATGATTTTAAAACACACAACAGTCTATTAAGGATATGACACATCTAAGGCGAACAGGGACAGCAGTTGGGGATAAAGTGTTATTTAATGAATATACACCATTCAAGTCCAAGATGGAACTATTCCTAGCAGATTCGGAAAATAAACAAAGCGTTATTAACATGCCAAGTTAAATATTATTCAAATAGGGATGTTCAACAATACATACCTCTGGTGATGCAGATGTCTTAATTGTCAAATAAACATTAACTATAGAACACCGAAGGGACAATCAAGAGACACTGGCATCATAGGTCATACAAGACGAAGAAAGAAAAAAAAACACAATGCAATATGTGTTGGACACCACTAGATGCAAGCAAACACAAATAACGTAAATAAGACACGAGCCCCTTACAAACACTGGATATGAAGAGGAAACCGAACATCGTTGTATGCAGAAATCATAACGGATATCACAAAATGAAACTCAGAATGTAAAGACACATAATAGGACAACACAAGAAAACTGAAAGAATGAGCAACACGGACCCCACCAAAAAACCGGGAGTGAACTCAGGTGCTCACGAATGGTAAGCAGTACATGCTTCTTATAAGACACATGCCATGTTACTCATATATACAGTAAAGTCCGGTAAAAGTAGTGGCAGTGATAGAAGAAGAAAACATCTACGTAAAAATAAAAGATCCATTGTCATTTGAGATATGGATATTTCGTAGTGGTCAACCAGATTATGATCACAGAAATTTTTGTAGCGATGACTTCAACCTAGGAGCGGCATAGCCTTGTTTAAGTAGCTTCTGAGTAAGCAGCTGAGCTCTGTCCAGAAACGCATTGTACTTGGCACAAGCTCCAGAATAACGTATAAGTTGAGAAATGTAATCCCAATATGCTGGTGATGGTGGAATATTGCTACTGATGAAGGGGAAGTTGACTATTGGAAAAGTGAAGTAATCGCATTTGTCAGAGTTTTGTTTTTGAATCTTCCTCCGTGGTCGACCTCAGGGTGAAGGTCAGGGCAAGAAGTAGACGTTTGAGTATCAGGAGTATCCTCAACTTCAAGCTCATTTGGATAGATACGATGTAAATGATCACCGAATCGAATCAATACTACAGTTGAAAGTGCTGTCAACAATCCATCAGTTCTTCTTGGCGAAGGTACTGATCTGTTTATACTTTTGCTTTTCCATTTTGATCTTGATTCAAGCGATATATATTTCAAATCAATGAGTACCAGCTCTACAACGATGAAAATATGAGATATCCGTAAGACAAAGCCAACACTTGGACTGGACGCATGCCATATACTAGTACTGCCATTTCTTCATGCTATTTCTGGCTGTGACATGACCTCTCGAATGTTACCACAGCAAACGTGCGTATCTGCAACTACAAGAGTGGGTAGTAACCACATATCATATCAACCCTCTAGAATGGGGGTGGGAAAGTGTGAGCCATAAACTTTTTCCTATAAGAAAAAATGTACCCCCTGCACCTGAGCGACTAATTAAAGTAATAAGATATAACTGTAAACTTAACCGTGTCACTAAAAATGTAGTGGTAGGAAACATGGTTTAGATTGCACAATTGGATGTGGAGACTGTAAAGGTGTTAGTTGCTCAAATTCAAACTTAAAAATATAACAGGCGAAGACATGACTAAAGATATGTAATTAGGACGATGTGATCAGAAACATATCAGTATTGTTACATGTTCTTACGCTTTGACAATCTTATTGATTTTAAATGCTGAATGTGTATATTGTAACTTCAGTAGACGTTATTCATTACTGCTACATCAATACTTTTTATAGGTTACTGCTACTATTTCTAATATACTTCTATTAAAAAATTAAAGCTTTTTGGCCATTTTATAAAAAAAAAAATAGGATAGAATTTTAAACTATCTTGTTAGGTAAGATTTTTTTTTTATTTGGACAAATATGTACAAATTAGAAAAACTGAAAATCTTCCTTTTTGCACAAGTTATCCATTCCAACAGTAAAAAGGTATTTATTTCAAATATGAAACATTTTATATCTATCATAACTATGTTGTCCTCCTTTTTTGTCTTCGAGATAAAACTCAAGAAATCTCTGCATTTTCCTTTGGAATATTTCTTATTTGGAATATAGATCAGCACCCTGTTATTCAAAATAGACTTCTTGTTATTACCTATATATAAGCAGCAACATTAAATTGCATCATAATTTCTATATTGTATATAATTTCTTTTGCGTAAACAAGAAAGAATCGATAAAATGAGAGAAAAGGGAAATTCTAATAATCCAAATTCCCATTTGGTATACATATTTGTAAACAATCAGTATTAATGGCCCCATATAATTTTATATGTTATTATGTTGTGGTTTGTTTTACTCAATTGTTTGATTAAAAACGACAAATTGCACAAATAACCTTTTTTTTTTAAATATTACAACACCTATTTATTAATTTCGGCAGGGTACTAGAACATTTTTGGATTAAATAGATAAGGCAGAGAAAGAAGACCTGTATTTTATGTTATCAATTTGAAAGATAAAACCCCTCTCATTAGTTTGGTATGACTACACTTTCATTGAATGCTCTTTTTTCCACATTTACAACTGTATATGTTAAACAAATATGTATGCTGAAATAGTGAGAGGCGTTTAGAAAATCTCATGAAAAAAATATTTTCCCTATCTAGATTTTTCTAGACTTTTGATATGGTATTAGGAAGACATTTTGACACAAGAAAATCCAGAGTTAAATTCTTTTGCAATTAGTTTGAGGTTTGGCTATTTTTTCCCATAGATTGACTGGACTATTTGGTGAGAACGGAAAATGCTCAGTGGATTGATTTGTACTTGTAGCAGATGAAATCAGTATGTCAACAAACAACGGCGGATGTTGCAAATTTCCGAATTTATATGATCCTAAACATTGTATAAAGTAAAACTGTAAATAATAGATGTTAATTATTATTCTTAAGCTTAGCATTACTGTTCCATCGGTTGAATCTGAATTTTTCTAGTTAAAAATTCGATTGTTACACGAGTTATCTCCCTTATTTTCATATTTTTGCATATTTTGTTTTCATCAAATTCTTACTTTTCCCCTATTTAGATTTTTCTAGAATTTTTATATGTTGAATATGTTTATGTCAAGAACTAATTACAGTTGAAATAAATTCTTTTACAATTAGTTTGAGGTAAAACCGTAGATTGACTGGACTATATTTATTCCGCATAAAGAACCTTCCTACGTACTCAAATACTGCAAAATGGCTCCGTACATTTTTTTTAACCCTTTAATCATGACCGGATATAATTAATGGTATATAACAATTAAAATTAACACGATTAAGGTGCTAAATTCCGAATCAATAGTAATTATCTGGATTAAGGGGGAACATTTACTATATAGCAAAATATCCAGGGGGACGATTGCCTATGGATGGGGAATGTTTGCTATATAGTAAATTTTTCCCCGGGAATATTTACTATATAGTAAAGTATCCGGGGGGAAGTTTTACTATATAGCAAATATTCCGAGGGGAATGTTTACTATATAGTAAACATTCCGGGGGAAGGTTTGCTATGCGGAAGGTTTAATATACCACACCGGGACTACTGTCAATTATAATTATACAAGAAAAGTTTGAAGATACCAAAGAGGTGTCCAGAAACCGTAAATTGTAGAAGGACCGATAATACAATGGTTAAAAGAAAAAGAACAAAAGGACAAACAATTATGTACAAATCACTACACATTAATTATCATAAGACATCTCTGGTGACTACATGACTTGAACAATCGTAAACAACTTGTTTGAACCATGTTGCATAATTCACAGAACTACAAAGGTCACGTTCTTATTCATTCAGCGTAAGAAGCATGTAATTGTCCAATCAGATGTACAAATGTGACACATATAATACCAAATTCAATTCCAGACACGTGTGAATGGTTATAAAAGTACAAATATATATTGTTTGGTTTTAGTATTCTAAAAATTACCAGATTTGGGATCCGATTTCAAAATAAATATATTGAAGCAGAAATATCTATAATTTTGTTTTTCTCGAAAAATGTTTCCCTCCTGTCCATCATGCATAAAAAAAAGTTGGCTAATTACCTTATATGGATATAAATCTAAACCAAAATAGAGGTTCACACCAATAGGCGTATGAAGAAAAATGTGATTTAAAGTATTGAAAGATAAGGTGTAAGAGTGTGACGAGGAAGCTAGCGACACGATATTAACGAACACAAGACCACAGAAGTTCTATAATATATAGGGTCTGCCAAGTAGACGGCAAACAAATTGACGACATGATTGTATTCTCCTTTATATTTTGCCTCCGTTTATACGATTTTGCTATCAGATTTTGGAACTGTTCCGACAGTGTAGTAATTTTGTGTTTATTTGTTTTATTTTTATTTTGTTAGATGACACATTGCAGCGAAATTGTAAGTACATATATATTAACTTTAATTGTAATGTCTCTGCCGGTTGAGCTTTATTTAAACTCCTGGTTCGTTCGTTTGATTGTTGACATTACGTTTGAATTCACATACCTTTTTGTTTGTTTGTTTTCTTTTGAAATCTTGTACATATGTCTTTAGCATGATATACTCATTTGTGTCCGTTACTTTGGGATAAGTAAGGATTGCTTGACTCAAGGACCTATCAAATACACTTCAATCAACATAGATAAAACTATCTACAAGATTTTCGCAATCAACATGACTGGTTACAGTTAAGAGCAGAGAGCATATACACAAATACTAAACGGTGTCAAATACATTTCAAACAGATGTGGCATTAAATTCGATATCTACATTTTAGTATATTTCTACAAGCCTTCGGCAGCTTTCGTGACATTTGGACTCTTACAAATCATCAAATATATATTATGGCCATGCAGTTGTTGGTAATGCATATTAAAAATCTTAATATCTCCATCGCAGATAGAGGGTTGTCATGGCCGTGATCGTATTGTAGTTGGATTTCCTACCTATGGAATATGGAATCAGTGCCTACCACCACTATAAGGTTGTAAGTTGGAGTCCCGCTCATAACAAAGTCTTCTAGATACAACTTTATGTGATACAGCTTGTCAGTGACTTGCGACAGGTCGGAGGTTTTCTCCGGGTACTCCGGTGCCCTCCACAAATAAAACTCACCGTCACTAACTGAATAACTCTTGAAAGTGAGGTTAAGCAGCATAGCTATATCAATCCATCGCGGTTACATGTAAATCTTATTTTGATATGGCGATTTTGCATATCGATATTAACTGCATTAGTCATAACTGGGTACTGGCTAATGTTTACAGGGCGCAAATGCAGCTGTTCAGCGCGTCCCCACATGGCGGACCATGGACCAAAAGTGTGCAACGTGTTAATAGAGTGACATGCAGACCATTTTCGTTCGTCCCCACCTAACTCTATATATTCTGAGCAGCAGCCATCCATCCCACATTTCTACATCGTACTATATATTGTTCAGCTTGTTCTTGTTCTACATGTACATACAATTGTACTGTTCGCTGGATCTTAAACAATAATCAATCGAAATTATTGATAATCAATTATCGCTTAAATGACGATCGGTATATAAAGACAAATAATAAAGCAAACTGGGATAGTAGACATCTTACGTGGCATGAAGTAGATAGTGTTTTAAAATATCTGATCCGAAAGAAGTTAGGAACAAAAACATCCTGAAAAACTACTACATATTATTTTCGTGAAATACACATTTCCCATCTGTACATTTACTTATTTAATGAATAATTCTTACATTTTAGCGAGGTTCCTTATTCAATATTGTAAGTATTTCATGAAAGATAAAATAGTGATGCAATCAGTGCATATCACCACTAACGTTGTGAGTTCGAACCCCCCCTCAGGCGAGGTGTACTCGATGCAACATTATTTTGTAAAGTTTGTCAGTTACTTGGGACGTGCCGATGTACTCAGTTTTCCAACAATAAAGCTGACCGGCACGATATCAATGAAATATTGTTGAAAGTGACGTTAAACATCATAACCCTAACCCTATATCTTACAGAAATCGCAAATATACGCGTGAAATAAATTAAGAAATATCCGAAGATCAAAATATAGTTATTTGACAGACAAGTATATTTTACTAAACATGTTACTAGCTGGAATGCTATTTTGCTATTTATAGCTGAAATACATGTTAGAGAAACCCGAAGGGCAAAACAAGAATAGACAATTCCGAAACACGGTTAACATTTGACACACAAGCTACAGAAAAAGTTAGAACAAAGCAATGTACACAATAAAACACAGAAGACTAAGATGATGAGCAAAGAGGATGCCATAACAAAAACCGGGGGTGAACGCATGTGCTTGTGAAGAATTAGCAGTTCCTGTCTCGCATAAGACACATAGCGTAACAAATAATCAGTGATCATCATCACTTAAGTTGTGAGTTCAAATCACGGTCATGGCGAGGGTTACTCGATGCTACTTTATGTGATAAGGTTTGTCAGTGACTTGCGGCAGGTCGGTAGTTTTCTTCGGATACTCCTGTTTTCTCCACCAATAAAACTGACTGCCACGATATCGCTAAAATAGAAAGGGGCGTTAAATACCATAAACTCATAAACCCAAGCAATGTTATGTCAAAGTTGAAAAGCATGATAAGGTTTGGTTGATATTTTTCACAGGTAGGAGTGATTATATTAGCAGTACATGTGTAGATTTTCTAGGACTTCCAGTCCCTGCTTGTTGTAGACCGCCATCAGTCGGCTTTTGTTGTAGGGGTTAGTATTCATTTTAATTTTAGACTCGATATGCTTATAAATTTTTATGCAAAAGGACAGTTAACTGATATTTACACACAATTTAGCTTTAGTTTAGACATACTGCATTTGCTCAAATATGCAAAAAGGATAAGACCCAAGTTTAAATTAAACGTATGGCATCTCCTCATATGTACAATATGGTACAACATAATGTGATAGAGCATGCATACAAAAGAATATTTATTTCATTTAAATGTGTGAAAATAAACAAGATCAATAATTCTTGCTTACTATGTGAGATGCTAATCGCCTTTGATACATACATAGTTGCGTTATCATATTGAAATATGGCATTGGAGGCAGCTCATTGGAAAAAACACCATGTTTTGTTTTATTCTTATTTATGGTCTTAATGTGGAATATAATATAACGGAAATGCATCGTACTTGTCACTTGTAGAGCCGACAGAGATGTCACAGTTCACATAGCTATAACTTATAGGGTTAGGGTTATGGTGTTTAACGCATCTTTCAACAATATATATTTCAATTATATCATGGTGGTCAGTTTTTGATGAGGAAACCACCGACCTGTCGCAAGTCCCTGACACACTTGATCACATAATGTTTTATCGAGTACACCTCGCCATGAGCGGATTCCAACTCACAAGTTTAGTGGCGGTAGGCGCTGATTGCGTATGTAGTTGTAGACATAATTCGTCCACGACGATCCGTTATAACCTGTAGTATTTTATATCTTTTGTATGTCTATTTTGTCTTATTTAAGAACTAAGTCATGTAAGTCATAGTTTGTATCTAGTTTTAACATAGGTAACATTATGTTCTTTAAAAAAATATTTCCGAGCAAAAGCGAGGGATCAAATTCAACGAATATGTTGTTACCCATGTCAAAAAGTCATACAATCTATGGATACCATGAATTATTTCCAATCTAGATAGAAAACTCTAACTTTCGTTTTGAAGCATGGAATTAAGTTACTGATATTTTCCAATTTGATGGCATTTTGAGCTTTGCAACTTGAACAAGTAAAATCTTCACAAATTCGTAAAATAAATCAGTTACTATGTTGTGTCAATGTCACCGGCGTTCCTTGTAAAATACTTCACCGGAAGACCACATATCACTAAAGTCAAAGTCGATAGATGGTTGTCTTAAGTAATTTATCCGGAACAAAAATTATATGTAAAGAAACAATTTGAGTATTTTTTATGTTTGTATGCACCACGGACATGTATGACTACATGATATCATTTAGATACGATGTTAAATAGTTTGTTGACAATACGCATGTGTGAATTAAAATATATCGGGAGTTTTCAAGGTATTATCTATTAAATAAATGAAGGACCTCATGTTAGAATTAAGAAATAATTCATGGAAGCCATAATGAGTTTTGAGTTTTAACATGGGTTGGCGAACATTAGTATTTTAGAATTAGAATTAATTCGATTTCGATACGTCTAAGAGTACAAATATGGTAGTATACTTAGATTGGAAGACGGTAATTTATATTTACGTTTGCGGACTATGTCGCACAAAATTTATGCTGCCAAATTCGAGCAGACGATAATTCATCAACATGTACTTTTACGACGGGATCGTATTGATGGAGCATCCGTAACAATAGTATTGTGCTTGCATGTTTTAATTGCATGTCGAATATTATTAATCTTGGATATTTTGATTATTTTCATTGAATATACACGTTTAAAACGTTAACAACAGTGTAAATTATTTTATTTTGTGATTTTATCACCTGGCTTAATTAAATGTGTACCTCACATGTGCAAATGAGATTTTGTCATCTGATTGATCGTTCTTTTGTTTACACAGCGAAAAAAGGACGTCATATTAGAATTGCTATTAATTTTGGTTAATATTCATTGCTTTTCCAGGTAGAGACTGTAAGTATAGTTTTTAATAACTTACAAATATGAATCTTCACAAAATGCCGTACATATATATAACGTTTATCAGTGAAGTCAGAATTATAATATCTAGGTGTAGTTTATATGCTAAAATAACATGACCAAACTACCACGCTATCGAAATAATTTCAAAATCAAATATCAAAAACGTAGAAAGAGGCAAAATCTATATTTCTAACACAAAAATACACAACCGTGCACTTTCCGGGCGTGGTACTGGCACTTCAATATGAATCACTACAATGTCTAAATTTCGTATAGTAAAAAACTAGGAAATATTGGAGATATTTGTGGTTTATTATGATAATTTGTAAGTTCTATATTGAACAGTGGCATAATCATCTGATAGAAAAAAAATCCAGTGTGTACCCATGATGTCATAAAAACGTGTTTCTGGAATAAGCTTCAACAGGTACACTCAAAGTCAAACGATTGAAAGGCCAAAGACATTTAACATCTTTAGGAGCAAGTAGACCAAAGGACCTAAGCAAAATATTCAAAATTGGCTAGGGCTACCTTTGTCTTAGAGAAGAAAAAGCTCCTGTTTATGGAACGAAATTACCCTTTACATGCAGAAGATATTCGAAAGGTGTATTTACTTCTGCTTCGGAAGGCATCTTTTATGCAATGTCCCAAAGGTATGAAAACAGACAAATATGCCAATATGTAAATTCATTCGACGATTTTGTGGGACACATTGATTATTATATATGCATACTCTGTCTAGATTGTATTTCTAAGCTTTGTAAGCATGGTAGTTGTAAGAATGGCCGGAATACTTATACTTGTTCCTGTAATACTGGTTATACGGGTACCAATTGTGATCAAGGTATGTTTTATATACATGTAAATCTTGTTGTTATTTATTAATGCTACAATCATCTAATCGGGTTTATCGTGATTAAGCGATAAACCAATTTAATAAAAGAGATTTCCGGAATTTTACTCGGATTTCATCCGTCCCTATATATATAAACGTTTTACTCGTCACTTCCTTTTGCCCACGTTGTCCAGAAAGTTTGGGAAACAGCTTCAAAAAAATTTTCAATTTTCAATCGTCTTCAAATCGGAAAAAATCTGAAACATCGGGCAAAATGAGGCCACCAAAAAGAAACAGGAAACCTCTTGCAAGGGATGCTTCAGCAGCAAAAGCGCCTAGGACTTCTAAAAGGCAGAAATCAAAATCCACCGGTCCAGTCGTAGCAGGTCCTTCAAGTTCAGGAAAACTTCAAGCAGAAGGCGACTTAGCCATACCAGGTCCCTCCAGATTACTACAACCGCAACCAGGGCCTTCAAATTCCGGACAAATACAGGCTAGCTTAGACTCGGTGACACCAGGTCTTTCAGGATTGATTCCATCCCAACCAAGAACCAGCTCCACCACGTTAAGTCTTTCACAATCAGGACAATCGCATTCTCAGGACAATCAAGTTCGAGCCATCGCTTCAACGTCAACAGGCCGAAACTTACAAGACGCGACAGCCCTCCTCCAGGCGGCATCAGGCAGCTACCATGAAAGAGTTGAATATCCTGGTCCCAGTCAAATTACTGCCCATGGATCAGTAGCCCAGAACAATTATGGTACGTATCATTACCCTCCAATCCCAACACTTTCTAATTCTTTGTTAAGGGGATCTTGTTCTTCTGATGCCTCCCCACTTGTTAACAATTCCCCAGAGGCCATCACTAGCATTTACGACCCGATTTCATCCCATATCCCTATCAAAATGAAAGAGAAAGCATGGAGATGTGAATTTATGGATTTAAACCTGTTGCTTAAATCAGCCCGAGAGCTTGCTAACGACAATTACGTACAAGGGGATATAGCTCTAAGAGGAAATTCTTTAACCGTCGTAAATAGAAGTACACAGCCTATCAAAAATATACACGTATGGTCGTCTGCATTTATGATTTATGCCAGTCTAATGCTTGAAAAGTTTCCTAACAAGGGTTTGGAGTTTTTTTAAGTATATGCATACAGTTCGTATGGCTGCCTTTAGGGGTTACTCCTTGGGCTGGGTAAATTATGATGAGCAATATAGACTTCGGAAAGCCACGTCTAGGAGCTCTTCTTGGGGGGTTGTCGACATGGAGTTGTGGATGTTGTGCGTGTCAACTCCTCCCTCGGGCAATATCGGTTTTGGCAATGTAGAAAGACAATCGCGCAATTCTCCCCCCATTGCACATACTTCGCACACTGTCACTCTAGGATTTACACGCAATTTTCAGAGGCGTGGCGATACAAATAACTCAGTTTGTAGACTTTTCAATAGGGGGTTGCAGTGTAAATTTGGAAAAAAACTGCAAATATTCACACAGATGTACAAAATGCAATGGAAATCACCCAATGGCAAATTGTAGATTGAACACGTAGTTTGTTTTGCGTAAATTTTAAAGTCTGTGTACATTTTGTGTAGGTTTTATGATTTTCTATTATGCATGAACTAATTATTCACTTGTTTGAATTTCAGGAAATATGCAATTATACACTTTAGGTAGGTCTCCAATTGTGGTCGATAAAGTTAAGATAGCCCTCGCCGATTATCCTAACAAAGAGGCTGCTTTTAAACTTTTGCACGGACTTGAATATGGTTTCAAGTTAAATTATTCCGGCCCGCGCATACCTTTTATAATGCATACTAGAGATATTTTAGGGGAAAAGGCAATTATAGCGGAGCAAAAAATCTTTAAAGAAATCAGTTTAGGTAGAATAGCTGGACCCTTTGTAGCCCCACCTTTTCCAACTCTCCGCACATCTCCTATTTCTGTTATCCCGAAAAAATCAGGTTCAGAATTTAGATTAATTCATAATTTGTCTTTTCCGCATGATCAATCTGTAAATGACTTTATTGACAGAGAATACTGTTCAGTTAAATACTCTAGTATTGATGATGCGGTTAAAATGATACATAATGTAGGCCGCGGTTCTCTTTTAGCAAAATGTGATGTGAAATCGGCTTTTCGTCTTCTCAGACTGGCACCTAGCGAATTCGATTTAATGGGTTTTAAATTTAGAGGTCAATATTACTTTGACAAATGTTGCCGATGGGAACATCTGTAAGTTGTGCTTTATTCGAATCCTTTTCCACAGCGCTACACTGGTACGTCCAAAGGATATCAGAAAATGATAATATATTGCATTACTTGGATGACTTTTTGATAGGGGGTTATGCCGAGTTTAATAGTTGCGAAGATACTTTACACAAATTCAAACAAACATGTAAATCATGGGGGGTACCTCTCGCCGAAGACAAAACTGTTTTACCTACTAAAGTTATCACTTTTCTGGGAGTAGAATTTGACACTGAAAACATGGTTATGCGTCTTCCAAGTGAAAAACTTACCGAATTGATAAATTTGGTTACTACATGTCTTCAAAAGGNAAAAAATAATTTTAAAAGATCTCCAATCCGTGATCGGGTCCCTAAATTGGGCATGCCGCGTTATTGTCCCAGGCCGTGCTTTTTTACGCCATTTGATAGACGCCACGTGCAAGGTGCATAAACCTTTCCGCAGAATCAGACTGACAAAAGATATGAAAGATGATTTAGAAACTTGGCTACATTTCCTCTCTAATTACAACGGGGTTACAATGATCCTTGATCAACATTGGTCATCGAATTCTGACCTTGAACTTTTTACTGACAGCGCCCGGAGTGAACAATTAGGGTTCGGGATATATTTTAGTGAAAAATGGGCTCAATCTGCGTGGCCCACTGCCTGGCGTGAATCAGATGTTCTATCGGACATAACATTTTTGGAATTATTTCCTGTTGTCATAGCAGTAAACATATGGGGTGATCTTTTAAGGAATAAAAAGATCCTATTTCATATCGATAACAAAGCAGTGGTTTCCATTATAAACAAAAAGTCGTCAACCTCTCAGAAAGTTATGATTCTTGTAAGAAAACTTGCTTTGGCATGCTTAAAATTCAATATTTACATGAAAGCAGAACATATTCCAGGTAGTCAAAATTGTATAGCTGATGCGTTAAGTCGTTTTAAATTTCAGAAGTTCAGGGACCTTTGCCCAACAGCAGATACACAACCCAGTCCGATCCCAGCCCATCTATGGACATTATAGACAAAGAAATTGATAACCTGATTAATATGTCTATGGCCGCAGGTTCTTGGAAAACATATGGAACAGCGGTGGGTTCATTCAATAACTTAAGGAAGTTATACAGGTTGGACCTAATTTGGCCTGCCCCGCTCGATAATTTAACCCAATTTATTTCCTATTTGTCTCATAAGGGTATGTCAGCCTCTACTGTAGCAACTTACATTTCTGGCCTGAGTCATTATCACAAATTAAATGACCTACAAGACAATACACAATCTTTTATAATTAAAAAGTTACTTGAAGGCATGCGAAGGAAATATCCTCAAAGGACGGACATTAGGGCCCCAATATCTATACAGTTGCTCAAACGTCTTATTTTGGCCTTGCGTCGGGTCTGTAGTTCAAATTATGAATCTCTCATGTTCTCGGCTGCCTTTTCAATAGCATATTTTGGCATGTTAAGGGTAAGCGAAATTGCTGTTAATAGCCGCTCGGACGAGAGCGGACATGCACTTAATTTAGATGACGTGTCATTTAGCGAAAACTGCAATACTTTACATATAAGGTTTTTAAGCTCAAAGACCGACCAAAAACACAGGTCTGTAACCCTTTTTGTTTCTAAACAACCCGACAGTGATTTGTGCCCAGTTCGTCTTCTAGTCTTTTTTAAAGTTACGTTTTTCTGGTTTAAATGGTTCAAACAAACTATTTGTTCATTTTGACGGAGCATCTTTATCGAAGTATCAATTCAGTTCGGTACTTCAGAAGTGCTTGCAATTTTGCGATATACCTTTACATATTCGCTCACATTCTTTTAGAATAGGGAGGGCAACTGACTTGGTCAGGTTTTGGAGTTGAGGACGATCACATTAAGCAGTGTGGTCGTTGGAGTTCAGATTCTTATCTACGCTACATTCGTTTATAAATTTGTATCCGTGTTACACTCGTCTTTAATTGTCTAAAGTCCAGTAATTTTCCTTTCTATTAATTAGGATCAAGAACTATATGGTTTTTCGGATCTTCAATTGTGTATTGGGCACTGAGAAATACCAGTTCTAGAATTGGGGGTCCTAACATGGGGCTGCAGAGTAAGCAGTTTACTATACGCTGGTTCGGAAAACGAGTATGCACTGGAAGGAATTAAACGACACAGTTGCACGTGCTATAGATCGTTTCCCCCCTCCTGCATATATGATTATTCATTGTGGTTCAAATGATCTCACTGAAGTAAAAACCGCAGATTTAATTCATGACATAAGTGCAGATATTATTAGATTTAAGTTGCTTCTGCCCAACACTAAGATAGTTTGGAGCGATATCCTAATGAGAAGATATTGGCATAAAGCACGGGATGGCAGGGCCGTTGAGCGTTCTAGAAAACGTGTCAATCTAGCTGTAAAAAATGCAGTACTGAAAGAAGGGTTCTGTGTAATTCGTCACCCTAATATCAGATCCACGGAAATTAATCTATATCGTCATGACGGCACTCATCTGTCAGATACTGGGAACGCAGTGTATCTAAACAATGTCCAGGGAGCTATAGAGTATTTTCTCGTCTCTGACAGTCATACGCTGTTTCCTCCTCAATAAATGCAAATTAGGCATTGGTTTGAATAATTCTTCGTTTTTCGATTTCTAGTGCTTAAGTTGTTTTTTTTTTACAAAAAGGGGGGGGGGGCGGATTATTTTGTGAGCGCGTTGAGACACGCTCAAGTGGCGGGATCTTGCAAGATTTGGGGGTCACGATTCTTTCCTTTATTCTACGTCGGATCATATTAGGTAAATACTGTACAGCGTTACCGCTGAAAGTTGGGGCGAGACCATCTCATGTCGACCATGGGGGGTCGGTTCTGAACTGTTACCAGTTTGAACTTGCCAGGTTAATAGTTTTGAATCTTAAAATTTGCTTAAATATTGGTTTCTTCACTCCCTTGAAATTTTGGCAACCAAGGGGTGATGCGAATATGAGACGACGTATTTGGAAAACGTTTCCCATTTTTCTCTCTTGTTTAACCAAGTGGAATATTTAAGCTTCAACTGTTACCAGTTGAGCGCAGATTTGTCCATATAACATTTTTCGGCATTCTGTTAACTCTTGCAAAATCACGTCATTTTAGTGCACTGTGGCCGTTTATTCCAACCTTTTGACTTGTTACATTTCATTATAAATATTCTTTGATTAATCGGGTTTATCGTGATTAAGCGATACACCAATTTAATAAAAGAGATTTTCGGAATTTTACTCGGAGTCTGATCCGTCCCTATATATATATAAACGTTTTACTCGTCACTTCCGTTTACCCACGTTGTCCAGAAAGTTTGGCAAACAGCTTCAAAAAAGTTTTCAATCCCACCCCCTCCCCAAAACCTACCAACTTTTGTCTGCTGTTGTTTTTATTATTTTTCAGGCGTATCGGAGTCATTCGCTTGCTGTAACGTGAAGTGATCAGTGATCTAAGTACTGAACTAACATTCAACTGCTTGGCATACCCAGGTGCGATGGACCAGTCTTCGAGCTTATCAGCTATTCACAATTTGGAATAACAGTGAACCATCATGAACATTATTCCGCATCACAGATTTTCGTTCCATCATGGATGTACAATAGACTGTAATGTACCGACTTAAGGCTTGAATTAGAACTATTTGTTAAAACATCGCTTCTTAGGTTAATTTTAATGTTTTTGAAATGCTTACTTGGGTATAAAACCGGAAGAACTTTAATACTTAGTAATCAATGACTTCTCTGATCACACTAACGATTTTTCATATTCATATATTTCTAATGTATAATGTTTATTGTTTTTTTTATATTCTTTCATTTCAATTCAGTCTAATGTTTTTCAATGGTCAAAGTATGTTTTATTGTTACATGTATTTCAAATAAATTTTCTTATGTCACAGCTGCTAGATTGGCGGGATCTTGCAAGATTTGGGGATCACGATTCTTTCCTTTATTCTACGTCGGATCATATTAGGTAAATACTGTACAGCGCTACCGCTGAAAGTTGGGGCGAGACCATCTCATGTCGACCATGGGGGGTCGGTTCTGAACTGTTACCAGTTTGAACTTGCCAGGTTAATAGTTTTGAATCTTAAAATTTGCTTAAATATTGGTTTCTTCACTCCCTTGAAATTTTGGCAACCAAGGGGTGATGCGAATATGAGACGACGTATTTGGAAAACGTTTCCCATTTTTCTCTCTTGTTTAACCAAGTGGAATTTTTAAGCTTCAACTGTTACCAGTTGAGCACAGATTTGTCCATATTACATTTTTCGGCATTCTGTTAACTCTTTGCAAGATCACGTCATTTTAGTGCACTGTGGTCGTTTATTCCAACCTTTTGACTTGTTACATTTCATTATAAATATTCTTTGATTAA
>MJUT01051452.1:110522-131860 GCA_002080005.1 Gigantidas platifrons
GGGTTCTGTGTAATTCGTCACCCTAATATCAGATCCACGGAAATTAATCTATATCGTCATGACGGCACTCATCTGTCAGATACTGGGAACGCAGTTTATCTAAACAATGTCCAGGGAGCTATAGAGTATTTTCTCGTCTCTGACAGTCATGCGCTGTTTCCTCCTCAATAAATGCAAATTAGGCATTGGTTTGAATAATTCTTCGTTTTTCGATTTCTAGTGCTTGAGTTGTTTTTTACAAAAGGGGGGGGGGCGTATTATTTTGTGAGCGCTTTGAGACACGCTCAAGTGGCGGGATCTTGCAAGATTTGGGGGTCACGATTCTTTCCTTTATTCTACGTCGTATCATATTAGGTAAATACTGTACAGCGTTACCGCTGAAAGTTGGGGCGAGACCATCTCATGTCGACCATGGGGGGTCGGTTCTGATAATAGTTTTGAATCTTAAAATTTGCTTAAATATTGGTTTCTTCACTCCCTTGAAATTTTGGCAACCAAGGGGTGATGCGAATATGAGACGACGTATTTGGAAAACGTTTCCCATTTTTCTCTCTTGTTTAACCAAGTGGAATTTTTAAGCTTCAACTGTTACCAGTTGAGCGCAGATTTGTCCATATTACATTTTTCGGCATCCTGTTAACTCTTGCAAGATCACGTCATTTTAGTGCACTGTGGCCATTTATTCCAACCTTTTGACTAGTTACATTTCATTATAAATATTATTTGATTAATAGGGTTTATCGTGATTAAGCGATAAACCAATTTAATAAAAGAGATTTCCGGAATTTTACTCGGAGTCTGATCCGTCCCTATATATGTAAACGTTTTACTCGTCACTTCCGTTTGCCCACGTTGTCCAGAAAGTTTGGCAAACAGCTTCAAAAAAAAATTCAATCCAAAACCTACCAACTTTTGTCTGCTGTTATTTTTATTATTTTTCAGGAGTATCGGAGTCATTCGCTTTCTGTAACGTGAAGTGATCAGTGATCTAAGTACTGAATTAACATTAAACTGTTTGGCATACCCAGGTGCGATGGACTAGTCTTCGAGCCTATCAGCTATTCACAATTTGGAATAACAGTGAACCATCATGAACATTATTCCGCATCACAGATTTTCGTTCCATCATGGATGTACAATAGACTGTAATGTACCGACTTAAGGCTTGAATTAGAACTATTTGTTAAAACATCGCTTCTTGGATTAATTTTAATGTTTTTGAAATGCTTACTTGGGTATAAAACCGGAAGAACTTTAATACTTAGTAATCAATTACTTCTCTGATCACACCAACGATTTTTCATATTCATGTATTACTAATGTATAATTTTTATTGTTTTTTTTTTATATTCTTTCATTTCAATTCAGTCTAATGTTTTTCAATGGTCAAAGTATGTTTTATTGTTACATGTATTCCAAATAAATTGTCTTATGTCAAGCTGCTAGATTGGCGGGATCTTGCAAGATTTGGGGGTCACGATTCTTTCCTTTATTCTACGTCGGATCATATTAGGTAAATACTGTACAGCGTTACCGCTGAAAGTTGGGGCGAGACCATCTCATGTCGACCATGGGGGGTCGGTTCTGAACTGTTACCAGTTTGAACTTGCCAGGTTAATAGTTTTGAATCTTAAAATTTGCTTAAATATTGGTTTCTTCACTCCCTTGAAATTTTGGCAACCAAGGGGTGATGCGAATATGAGACGACGTATTTGGAAAACGTTTCCCATTTTTCTCTCTTGCTTAACCAAGTGGAATTTTTAAGCTTCAACTGTTACCAGTTTTGACTTGTTACATTTCATTATAAATATTCTTTGATTAATGGGTCAATTAAATGGTAGTGATTGTATATATATATTTATCACCTCCTCCTTTCAGACTAAAAATATTGTCAGTTGCCAGAATAAAACAAACAACATATAAATTGCGAAAATTTTTGCTTATTCTAAAAAAGTAAAAAAAATTATAAACATATTATACATGTCCATTTTTTGTCAATACAAAAAAACATCATAATTAACAATATCAATCTTTGGCCTGAAAGAGGGGTCACCTTGCATATATTTATATTCATTCACCAACGCTGTAGCAGGTCGGTGGTTTTCTCCTGTTACTCCGGTTTCCTCCACAAATAAAACTGACCGCCACGATATAGCTGAAATATTGTTGAAAGTGGCCTTACACACCCTAAACCTAATCAAACCATCGACTATAATCGATCTATTTGAGTCATGAAAACGTAGATATCACATTTAGTACGCACGGCAGGTTTTTGGAGTAACCCTCATATGAGGTAGCTCAAACTCGAAAGAATGGAAAGCCAAATAATTTAAAGTTTTGGGACCAATAACACTAAAGGGCCTAAGCAAGATAGCCAAAATCGGCTATACCCGAAGGAGGAAAACCTTAGTTTAGCAAATAAATCATATTGAATTTAGAATTTATTATTATTGTCAAATGTATGTCGAGGGCCCGGGTGGCTCAATGAGTTAGGTAGTTGGATTACCTAACAACTCATATAAGTAGATCACCACATACGACGTGGGTTCGCTCCCGGCTTTGTAAATTACGAAAAAGGGTTCACTCGACTCGCAGCCGCAAGTGATAAAGTTTACCATTTGCTTGCCCATGGTCGGTGGTTCTATCCGGCTTCTTCCACTATTAAAACTGGTTGCCACGATATAGCTGAAATATTGCTGACTGTGGCGTTAAACACCAAAAATCAATCAATCAGATGTATGTCAAACCGTTCAGGACTTGCACGGTTTTTTCGAAACGTGGATTCCTTTGATACATCAAATATCCACATTTGTTCTATTCATAGTTTTATGGATATTCCAATGTTATATCATCCTTCTGTCACAAAGAAGTTCTACTCTATATCGTTACAAATAAAATGATAAACAAACAATACTACACTGTCCGAACAATTCCAAAATCAAATTAAAAAAAATCATGGAAGGAAGCAAAATTGATACCTATAGCACACAAATAATGCATGATCTCTATTCTGGCTTGGTACAGGCATTTCAATAAAAAGTGGCAGGGTTAAATTAGTTTTATGGGCCCAAACCTCCGCATGTGAGTAAAATGATAGACTTCAAAATATTTTCTGTTTTCATATCCATTAGTTATTTATTTAATATCGTATTCCTCTTTTACAGTAAAAAATCGTAAGTATAATAATTTAAGCAAAAAAGAGAGTAGATATTTAACATGGAGCCCACGACACGTTTCAGGGATACCCTTCTTCAGATAGGCCCGAAGTTACGAAAACATATTTTTATAGGATTTGGGAGCAATTGCAAGTAAACTAAATATCTTGAATTGCATAGCCAATATCGTCCAAATTCACCAATGCCTCAGACAGATTACCTTTTGTTTTAATAATGATAACATTATTTAACAACAGTAAATTTCAGTAGCAAATATATCTTATATATTATATCAGGGTTCGGGTTATTTCAACAATATTTCAGTTAAAGCTTGGTGGTCAGTTTAATTGGTGGAGGAAACCGGAGAAAATCACCGACCTGACGCAAGTCAGTGACAAACTTTATCACATAATTTTGTATTGGATGCATTCTTGTGTTGATCAAGATATATTATGGTAGTTTTGACTTGACAACAGCAAGTAGACATATAATGCATATGCTAATTAGCAAAATCATTAAAAACTAAACGCAAAAGGTGTGTAAATATGTTGATGTGTTGGCACAATGTAACAATCAGGAAGATTAGCATATCTTTGAGGACAATAAAAATATTGAAAAAAAATCAGATAGTCATAGATATAAGAATGCTGGACTGAACTAGATGGTACATGTAATAGTTTATTTAAGAGGTATATGTCATTGAAGCGAAAGAGCATCTTGTAGATAATTTACTTTTTGTTTTCATATTATGTTCGTACATTTTGTGCATTGCACAAACCAGTGTAAAGTTTCTAATGGTGTACAGAAAAAATACAAGTACAAATTAAAATTACAAATCAAATTATTGCTACCACAGTCAATATATACCATGTATATTTATATTGAAATCTAAATTAGTAATAAATGTGAAAAGTGTAGCTTTTCAAATCCATGCATGTTATTGTGAATGAAAAAGTATATCTTGAATGCAGTGTGAACGACGCGTTCCTGCATCAGGAACGCTCATAACCAAGAGATTCAAAAGCTAAATAATTTAAAAAGTCTTTGTGAACGAGTAAGTCAAAGGGTACAAACAAGATAACCAAAAGCGGCTATGTTCACCTATGCCTGAAGTAGGAGATAATCTTAGTGTTTTGTTTTTTTTTAAATTAATTACATTATATAAGAACCTTCATTAATAAATATATGGAAGAAAATCATTCTCGATCAAATTTTTTAAAAAGTAACCAAATAAATAACATAATAAATCTACTAAAGCATTGATACATTTCTCGAATGAACGAGTACATTTGAGGGGTTCTGTTCTTTGTTGTTTTTTGTTTGTGTTTGTTTTTGTTTTGTTTTGTTTTGTTTTGTTTTTTGTTTTTGTTTTTTTTTTATGCTTTTCTTGTTTTGTTTCGTCTTTTTGTTTTGTAAATAATTATGAATTGTTGTGTTGGCAGACTGCAGCAGCAATCCGTGCCTTCATGGACGCTGTCACAATACTGCATCAGGTCATAGATGTATATGTTACACTGGATACCACGGGAACCATTGTAGAAAAGGTAGGTTGGCGTAGTTGAACTGATAGATACACGAAGAAATATTTGGCAATACTATACATCCTCAAAGTACATTCTAAGATTTCAATAAGAAAGTTTTAAAGATAGCAAAGTGCAATCAAAAGCAGTAAATCGAAAAAGAACATGCAATGCTTGTTGTGTCTTGAATATGCATGACCCATTTGCAATCGATCAATAATTCTTTCAAAGGCATGAAGTGAAAAGATAAAAATAGGCAGTGAAAGATCGAACCATCTAAATGTCTGTACATAACAAGCAGAACGTAAACATCTATCCCATTAACCGGTTTAATCCTGCCACATTTGTGTGCTTGTCCTAAGCCAGGACCTGGATGTCCACCGTCACACGTCATGGTTGTTTTTTGTTCAGTGAGTTCAGTTAAGATAGGAGGTGAATGTTCGTTTTGTTAATATTGGATGAATTGATGACCATCACTGTTTAAACTTTCTTTTCATAATACGTGTATCCATCTACACAATGTATTTATTTTTGTTTCTGCGACATGATATAAATGGCCATAAAATACGAGATTAATCATTGTTATCAACATAACAATAAATGCCAAAAAGCTGTAGTTTTTATTCATAAATGTGTCGTATTTTAGATACAAAATGAAATAACATTTCTTCTATGGTAGCGAGAACTATAACTATTTATGTATACATTGGCATTGCATGGAAAAAATAACAACTTTCCCTCCAGTAATACAATTCACAAACACTAATGATATAATAACAAAATCTTGGCGAGTGAGTGATTGATGTTTAATACAAAATGAGCACTTTTTCAGCTTTATTATGGTCATAAAAAGTAACATGCAATGAAGTAATGATGATGTCCGATCAGTACTAGACCAACGCACTTAATTGGATCTTCTGGCGGCGCTAGCTCAATGACACAACAATCCGCGGGTAGACCTATCGCTCCACTCGGACACTTTATCCTGATTTCGAGGCAGCCATTCCTTACAGAGAAGCAGCAAATTCCAAAATTTAAAGTCTTTGGTTTGACCTGACCGGGATTCGAACCCACATCTACCGCACTCGAAGCGAGCACGCTAACAATTATGCCATCGATGCGGTCGAAAATGATCATAGCTACACATAGGCCTATTATTGTTAAAATAGTTATCTTTGATTGCTTCGAAAGAAAGCCATATCAAATGTATTTTAAATTATGATTACTTTTGTGTTTTTCAGTAAAAAATCATAAGTATGTACGTATTAATAATAGTTAAAATATTAAAAGAGGAAGTAATATTACATTATAGAGGCAACAACAGCAAAAACAAACATTACAATCCGCGCAGCAAAGACACCTGTGAAACAGACAAAATAAGGGGGACAGAGCACCCATCTTGAATAATGATGATAACATTGGGTTTTATTTCCCTCGTCCATAAATCAAATTTCAAAATCGTAGAAAGAAACAATATCCAAATACATGACCGCTCACTTTCTTGGCTTTGATACAGACACCTAAATAAAAAGTGGCGAGGTTTAACTAGCTTTATCGGTCCCAATCTCCCATTTTAGTGATATATAAGTGATACTTCCATTTAGTTATTTTTTGACAGAAAAGACAGATTTCAGATTTTTTTTTAATAACACAATATGTAAATTGATTAAAATGTATTGGATTTTGTAGATAAAACGCAAAATGTTAAACCATCTCTTTTAAACATAAACCAATTTTCTAGGAAAAGATCATTCCTATTTCAAGAAATATTAATGTTCGTAGACATCAACGAATTTAGGATACCATAGTGTTTATACCAATTAATGCATGAATTAAAATGAAATAATGTTCGTTAAAAGTGTCGTCTTACCATTGAAGGCATCTTTCGTTTTGAACAAACGGAAAATAAAAATGGGGAAAAAAAATATGCAACACAATGGAACAGTTCCAAACTCCAATCGAATAACTATAAAACAGAGTCAAAATTGGTACGCTTCACACAGAAATAATGACCGCTTACTTTTCTGGCATTTTAAGGAAAAGTGGCGGGGTTAAACAAGTTTTAGGATTCCAAACCTCCCCACATATTTGTAATATATCATAATGAATTAGTGATTGAATATATGCCTGTATGTTATATGACATAAGGGCCGCCAGGATATAAATGAAATATTGTTGAAAGTGCCGTTAAACACCATAAACATGTATGACATGGTAAATGAATATAATAATAGGTAAGGAAATTGATGATGAACAACACTTTGTAATCGATTGTAATAATGAATGATAATAAATGTATACGTTTAATTTAATTATACTATTAATGTTTCAGATTGTATAAAAAATAGATGTATAAACGGTACATGTGATTGATTGATTGATTGATTGATTTTTGGTGTTTAACGCCACTTTCAACAATATTTCAGCTATATCATGGCGACCAGTTTTAGTGGTGGAGGAAGCCGGAGTACCCGGAGAGAACCACCGACCATGGACAAGCAACTGGTAAACTTTATCACTTGCGGTTGCGAGTCGAGTGCACCCTTTTTTGTAATTTACAAAGCCGGGAGCGAACCCACGCCGTATTGGTGATAGGCGTGTATGAGTTGTTAGATTCAGCGACCTAACTCATTGAGCCACCCGGGCCCCTTACGGTACATGTGTAAACATATTGACAGGATATAGATGTAATTGTCAGCCAGGTTACACAGGCTCAACATGTAACACAGGTATATCTTCTCGTATCTCAGATGGAAACTTGTCATTGCTGCAATATTTGAAGAACATTTAGGGATTTGTTCTTTATAATGATATAATTAAAGGGAAAAATCGAAATTTTACTTTGTAAATGACATGGTGATAAACATGATATAAGATATTTCATGATTAAATACATATTTTTTGTATGTGCAAATGTTGAAGAACGATATAGATATCTAATCCAGTATGCATCACTCGTTCCTTAAATTAAAATCATTATATATGATCTAGGAAAGAAGATTGGAAATTCTGTGTAATATTTTAGACCGTTTGTCTTTTTTGTTCCTTTTTGACCATGGTATTTTCTGTCCTTCTGATTACCCTTTGATATCTTCAAAATTTCCATTTTTTTAATGCTAGCATGTACTCATTGGCATTTTTAACTATCAAAAACTATATGGTATAATTAGATATTATTTAAGAGAGCAACATAATACAACAAATACCATTTGATCTCCTTGTTTTCACATTAAACAGTCTTTAATTACACTATAAAACTAGGATCTGTATAAAACAACATTTTAATTACAATACATTTTATTTTGCAGATATTGATCGTAAGTATTCTTTACATTTAAAATAATTTCCAATCATGATGATTGAAGTGCTTCCACCAAGCAATGAAATTGGGTGGTCAGCTATATGTGTGCTAAGTCTACGATTTTGATATTTGAACCTGGAATTATTCCGACAATTTTCTGTTTTTCATTTTAGTTTATATATACATTTGTACTTCTAAGTGCTAAGTGTACCCGCCTACACAAATGTACATTAGATTTACATGTCGATGTAGATTGCTTTTTAAATTCAACATATCAAGCTAAGTCTGAACATTTATTACTACTTCATAAAAAAATGCAAAACAATTTCAAACCAAGTTACACTTTTTCAATGTGGAATTCTGATCTTGTGTAGTGCCTTATTTAAACTGTATTATATGTTTGTTCATTGGTCATTATAATTGCCTTTATTAACTTTGATTGTCAATATCACTTAGCTATACTTGTTGCCATAGAAACAATACGGTTGAATTAAATATCATAGCAAACAGTACTGTATTAAAGTAGTACATTCTGTTGTCAATTATAGCGAGCATCGCAAGATGCGAGCAAAACAGCAACTTGTATGTAAGGAGATGAATCAATATATGATCAATACCATCCGGAAATGGATTCTAAGTTTCTGCATAGAATGGACATACGGAGTGAAGTACAAGCGGAAATAGCCTTTTAATTTGACTAAACAGTAACAATCCAGTTTAAAAATAACAAAAACAAAATTAGAAAGGAAACCGTACAGCTACCTTACATGAAACGATTAATTTATTTAAAAAATGGACAATCGTAGTTTCAGAAACTGATATATTTGATAACCGCAATGTACACCAACTAGCAACAACGGACTTATAACACTTTCCCGGTGGGAAGTAGATGCGATGCTCGTCTGTTGGCTGTGCCTAATCCATATTATTTTTATTTCAACATTTACCATTATTTATGTAGTATATATCGGAAATCTTCCGATGACCATGTCCTAATGTAAATATCTAATAGTGTGTGGGGGGGGGGGTGGACTTTGGGTGTGTATGTGTGTATACACGTTTTTTGTCAAAGATCTAAGCGTGAGTAGATGGTACATCTACACACGCTTAGACTCTTGTCTTATGTCTATCTCTAGATTATCCTTACAAGATAAGGTAACACTTCGACTATTGAAGCTATTTTTTCATAGCGGATGTAATCGAGTGGTCTAGGGCGCTGGACATAAGGCTAAGCGATTGATGCTGCAGTGCATCAATGGTGTGAGCTCAAATTCCGTCAAGGGAAGAACAAAAAGGTTTCAGCTCAAAGATCTAATTCTAACACTGTTTGGTTTAATTTTCAGACTTATATATATTATGCATTATAGGTATTATCTAACCAATGATGTCTACCTTCATTTTGTACCACAATATATATAACAATACGTTTGATTGAATTGTAGTATTGTATTACAGATTGTATAAACAATAAATGTGTACATGGTAGATGTGTAAGCAATTTAGCAGGATATATATGTAGTTGTGAGATGGGATACGCAGGGTCAAGATGTGAAATAGGTATGTTTTCTTGTAACTCGGGTGGAGAAGTGTCATTGTCACAATATTTGAAGGGAAAAACAGATTCGTGATTTGTTCTTCATCGAAGCTGTAGTGTTAATGATATGGTGATCAACAAGAGTTTGAAGATACCAAAGGGTTAATCAGAATCCGTAAATCGAAGAAGGACAGACAACGCAATGGCCCAAAAAAACGACAAAAAAAACCAAACAACGACCTACAAAACATTACACATAAAATAAAGATCGAACAACACGAACCCCATTAAAAACTTGGAATGAACCCAGGTGCTCCGGAAGGGTAGGCAGTTCCTGTTGAACTAGTGGGGAAAACAGATTAGTGATTTGCTCTTCATGATAATCTGATTAAATGAACAAAACGAAACTGCATTTTTAATGAGATAGTGATCAACTTATTTTCACTTATAAACCATATTGTATACAAATGTATGTTTTAGCACATGTTGAAACTTCTAATCAAGAAAAGAACGCAGTGTCGTTGTTTGACGATCAACACTGATTATGTGCAAACATGTATTCCCGAATTCACCGCATCGGTGGTGTAATGGTTAGCGTGCTCGCATAGTGCTGTAGAGGATATGTGTGCGAACAGGATTGAGTCAAACCAAAGACTGAAATTGGTATGTGTTGCTTCTCCGCTAAACAAAACATCATTAACAGCTAAGAATAAAGAGTGGTAGCTTATGCATCATGATAATGCTTCGGAGTGGAACGACATGTCTACCAGTGGACTGTTGTTACAGTGAGATAGTTCCAGACAGATCAATATAAGCATGTTTTTCTAGAACAAAGTGGACATCATCGTATCCACTATACAATAACTTGTTCTTGCAATGAAAAAGATACAAAACTGATCAGTTTGTGTTAAACAGCAACCATTCACTCACAGTACAAGTAACATTTGATCTCACTGGTTTAACAATAAATAGCCTTAACATTTCATCATATGCTGCCATGGTCTCTATGGTTGTATAAATAAATAAAAGTTCTAATTACAATATATTTTATTTTGTAGCCATTGATCGTAAGTGTACTTTTTATAATCACAATACATATGTATTTTTGTGTTTTGACAGTGTACATGTATTAATATTGCTCGTCTACACTGCATTTACATGTAGATGTGGGTAGTATTTTAAATTGAAAATACAAAACAAATGTATAAGACTAAGACACAACCTCCATTTTTAAATAATCTGAAAAAGAAAGAAAAAAGGTTCAAACAAAGTTACAGGAAGATTAAAATAATTAGAAGATTATGTATAGTCTTTGGTGTTTTAATGAAATAAACAACTTTGGGGTGGGGGTAGGGGAGGGAGTATTGAAATTCTTATCTTGAGCAGCACTTATTTCAACTATATATAATATATATGTATATGTTTGTTCATTGGTCACGATAGTTGCTTTTATTAACTTTATGTCCAATATTGCCCCAGTTTTTCTAAATTGTCGATTATTGATTGACACTTCGGTTTTTTCTAACGTTTATTTATTGTAGTTATCACTATGCTATGCATGTTTTCGTAGAAACTTTTAGTGTTAAATTACCTAATACAGCACATTGTATTGACAGTTATGTTTTGATTCAAAGTTTACAATGTATCTCTATTATATTATTGAGATGTTTTATGTGCTACGTCACACGTAGGTGAGCGTCAAGCCTATCGACTCTCCTTTATACTAATAGTATACCTCCAGTTGTTTGTAGGAGGGATCGTGTTTGATATACAGTATTTGTGCTTGTTTTGTTTCTCTTTGTCTCTATGTTGCCAGTTTCATTGGATTGTTCATTTTTGATAGCCCCTTCGGTATTCTCTAACGTTTATATAATATATATTAAGACTTTAGCGTCAAGAAGAGTTACGGAATAATCATCAATTTCGATATTTTTTAAATTTCAGATTGTAATCCTAATAAGTGTGTTCATGGTACTTGTCACAACAGCCTAATTGGATACAACTGTAGTTGTCAAGCTGGTTACACAGGAACAAACTGTAAAATTGGTATGTAATCGTGTTCGTCAAAATAACAATCAGTTGACCGTTATGGAATATCTGTCACAAATGACCACTGATCGGAAACACTTCCCGGTTCTTTCTTCGTTGGATCAGGAACTACTTACCTTTTTGGAGCACATGAGTTCACTCCCGATTTTAGTAGGGTCCGTGTTACTCGATCTTTAATTTTATGGATATGTTTCGTAGATCGTTGTTGACTTATTTTGTGGTTGTATACTTATGATTTTTGCCTTTCCCTTTGGAAGATTGTTCGGAGTTCGGTAATTTTGTTATTACCCTTATTTTCTACTTTTCTCTTTTTTTACCATTGTGTTGTCTGTCATTCGATTTACGGGTTCTGATTACCACTGTGGTATCTTCTAACTCTTCTTACCTGTACATACAGATAAGGCAATCACTACCCAGCAAAAGCTACATATCTGACTAATATTTTACGTTGAATATCTGTTTCCAACAAATTGATGACCGCACACGAAGACCATTAATTTCTTTATGAGTTTATGATTGATTAATATTAATATGATTGATTGACTAATTGATATTACATATCTTAGAAGTATGTTTTGTAGATCGTTGTTTGTTCTTTTGCACATTTTCTTTGTGGCCATTTTGTCGTCTTCGATATACGGATTCTGATTACCCCTTTGGTATCTTCAAACTCTTAGAAATATCAATTATGAGTTTTTATCCTAAGAATAATGGTCATTCGATGTACGTTCTCTGATAACCCTTTTGATATCTTCAAACGGTTCGTATGCCTTCGCACTTTGGTATATTAACGGAAACACATTGAAAATAGTACCATAAAATAATATTAAATATCATCATGTAAAAAACACCACTATTACAGAATAAAACATATAAATAGTTGTGTATACTTTATGTTAATTCCGCACAAACTAAAGTGAATTGCAGCTCAAACATTACATAATATCTCGTACAAATAAAATATTACATCAACTGTGTTTTTGTTTTTTGTTTGTTTCAGTGATCAATCGTAAGTGAGTGAGTAAATATGTAGATAAGTTAACTTTTCTTCGGAAAAAACAAAACTACGACTAACATCAAATAAAGTTATGCATATATAATAACGTCATTTATGAAGGTCGAGACAGACATCATCACTATCATCACAGAGAGCCCGAAGGACCAGCTGTGACAATGATTGCCGAGGAAACTTACCTTCTTTTGGATTTGTCGGTATTGTCGTAATGTATTTGGCGTCATACTGACCGGTAATTGTCAGTATCAGAGTCAGTCCGTTGATATTGCCAATATTTCTGAGCGAGATCAAAGAAAAATATGTGACTTACCGATATAAGTATTATTAGTAGTATCCAAGATAAGGATGATGTCTGCTTTCAGCTGACTTCATACAGGGGCTTCTCAAGAAGAACGAAAGGAAGCTAGCCCGATCCTTTAATTTCACGTTCCCTTATATAGATGATGTCCTTTCACTAAATAATTCTAGTTTTGGTGATTTTGTTGATCGCATCTATCCCATTGAGCTTGAAATAAAGGATACCACAGATACAGATGGGTCTGCTTCATACCTTGACATACACTTCGAAATCGACAGTTAGCGTCGTTTAAGAACGAAACTTTACGACAAAAGAGATGATTTTAATTTTCCCATTGTGAACTTTCCATTTATATGTAGCAATATTCCAGCAGCAACTGCATATGCAGTATATATCTCTCAGATGATACGATATTCCAGAGCTTATGGTTCCTATCAGGATGTCTTTGATAGAAGGTTGCTGCTAACAAGGAAACTACTGAACCTAGGGTTCGCTTTGGTAAAGTTGAAGTCATCACTTCGAACATTTTACGGTCGCCACTTCGACTTGGTTGACCGTTATGTAATATCTGTGTCACAAATGACCACGGATATGTTCCACTTGTCGACCTATTACCGGGTTCGTAACTAGATTAACACGACGGGTGCCATTAGTGGAGCATGAACTGCTTACCCGTCCGGAGCACCTGAGTTCACCCTGGTTTTTAGTGTGATTCGTGTTACTTGATTTTTAGTTTTATATCTATGTTTTGTAGCTCGTTGTTTGTACTTTTTCTTTTGGCCATTGTATTGTCTGTTCTTCTCCAATATACGGATTCTGATTGCCCATTTGGTATCTTCAAACTCTTCTTAGTCCATAACGGAGAATGACTGCTATTTGTAATGACGCGTTAGTTATTCATCTGGAACTGTGTAGTATTTACACACAATTATTTGTATACGCAATCACACCTAGTTATATGCAATGATGTAGTATTTCCACAACTTGCAGCACAAAGAGTCAGTGTTCGAATTGGTTTGACTTTAATATATATTACAGATTGCAGTACTGACCCTTGTAATGGACATGGTACCTGTCAGGACGGGTTAAATGGTTATGTATGTACATGTAGCCATGCGTACACTGGTGATACGTGTGATGCAGGTAGGTAACAGGATGTGATTGTGACCATACTAATATTAATTTAATTGTACATGTATGATTGGTTTTCTGTTCTTGTTATCAGTCTTTAACGTTTTATACATGAAACCAGAGAATAACTAATTGTTTTTTAAATGTTGATGTGAAATATTCACTATATTATGCAAATGTGTTGTTATGGAACACTACATAATTTACGTATCCTGAATAACATTTCTTCTGCATAAACGTTAGAGCAGACATAAGAAGCAACATCAATAGAAAACCCAGCAGCGGCACAGACAACACTTGGAATAATACACAGAAAGAAAAGAAAAGAAAACAAAACAAACAGACAAACAAACAAAAATAATATAAAAAAATTAAAGCATGCAAAGGTAAAAAGATGAGCATCACGGAATCCCATAACAAACGGGTGAACCCATGTGTTCGCAAAGGGTACGCATTTTATTAGTCATGTACACATTTAGATTGAAATTACCGGTTCTTAAATGTATAAATAGTAAATGTGGATTAGAAAATTAAATGAGGCAATGATGTTGTGATTTGGTTTGTTAAATGTAATTGGGGTACTTATATTTAACTTTTATTTATATCATTAATATGCTTTTTCTTTATATATTTCAGTCATCAATCGTAAGTAAATGTAATGACAAAGGACTGTGTGCATTAACCCCGCCACTTATGTATTGAAATGTCTCTACAAAGACAGGCAAGTGAGCGGTCATTCATTAGAAGTATCAATTTCGCCCTTTCCTACGATTTTGATATTTGATTTTTTAATTGTTCGGATAGTGTGGTATTTTAATTGATTTCCCTTTTATTACTACAGCTTATCATACTTGATTTTGAACCCTACCTCATGTCTATGAATTAGGTGGGTTTACCCGACCTCATTCTTAATCTGGAGGTGGGTTTCTGTTCTATTCTGTTGACTTCTTAATTTATCTCTGAGCAAACTGTTGTGTCCAAATGTCTTGAAGTATTATGAAAAAAGTGAGTGTGTTGTTGGTGGTTATCTAACTATGATCTTATTGATAAACATCACCATGTAGTCTGATCTTCCTTTCTTGCTGTTGAATAAAAAGAAAATGTTTCTTTAGTTTATGGTGCGTAACGATACTTTCAACAATATTTCAATTAAATCGTGTCGTTCAGTTTTATTGGTGGAGGAATCCGGAGAAAACCACTGACAAATTCCATTATATAATATAGTATCGAGTACACCTCACCAGAACGGGATTCACAACGTCAGTGGTGATAGGCACTGATTGCACAAGTAGTTGTAAAACCAACTACCATAAAATGTGTTACATAGTGATTACAGATATAATCTGTTGAAAAATTAACGTAGATCATTGTTTGTCCTTTTTTACTTTTTCTTTGGCCATTGTGTTGTCTGTCCTTATTCAATATGCAGATTCTGATTGCCCCATTGGTATCTTTAAGCTCTTCTTCCAACCTTTTTATGACTGTTTACTGTTACATTAAATTTGATATTTAATGATATTTTAATCTAAGCATCTCTTTGAGTTAACAACCTTTTTTGTTTGTTTGTTTGTTTGTTTGTTTATTTGTTTGTCAGTAGTTATTCAGCTTCATTACTACACCGTTTTTCATTGTTCAGATTGCTATCTCGTCATAAATATACAAAACATTTGAAATATACCCGTGCAATTGATTCTAGTCAACTAAGACACCATTAATTAAAACGTAGTGCACGAAGCGTTTCTAGAATAACCATCATCTTTAGTTTTATGTGTATGTTTTGTAGATCGTTGTTTGTCCTTTTGTGTTTTTTCTTGTGGCCATTGTGTTGTCTGTCCTTCTTCGATTTACGGATCTTTAAACTCTTCTTCATCGGGTACGCTCAAAGCTAAAATAATTTGAAAGTCATTGGGTGCAAGAAAACAAAGGGTTTCAACAGGATGAACAACATAGGTTAATATCACATATGCCCGAGGGAGAAGAATCTTACTGAAAGTAATCCAAAATTATATTGATAACAATACTGATTTCAATTGAGTAAGACGTGTATAAGATCATGCATCCTGTCTAATTTTATATCTTATTCTGTTTTATTTCATTTTGCTCAATAGCTTCCTTTACGACTATAGCTCATAAGAAAAGTTTGACTATATCAAAGGGGTAATCATAATCCGTATCGAAGAAGAACAGACAACACAATGGTCAAACGAAAAAGCACAAAAGGACAAACAGCGATCTACAAAACATTACACACAAAACTAAAGATCGAGTAACACGCACCCCACTAACAACCAAGTGTGAACTCGGGTGCTGATACTATATATGATCTGCTCTTGATTATCAGACATGAAATATAGTATGTAATTTATTGTACCAAGCCAGGAAAGTGAACGGTCATGTATTTGTGTGTTAGGGGTCAGAGGTCATGTATTTGTGTGTAAGAGGTATCGATTTGGCCTCTTCCTGCGATTTTGATATATGATTTTGGAATTGTGGTTAATTTTTTTGTTTTGTTTTTCAAGTTATGTACATGTAGGTATTTAATGGAAGATATCTTTTAACTATAGCACATGTTGGTAAAACAAATGTGATTTTGTAACCGGCTATCCAACTTAGCACATTTGATTTACTGATTCTGGTTACCCCTTTGGTATCTTAGATTTACTGATTCTGATTACCCCTGTGGTATCTTTTGGCCGTTGTGTTGTCTGTTCTTTGATTTACTGATTCTGATTACCCCTTTGGTATCTTAGATTTACTGATTCTGATTACCCCTTTGGTATCTTAGATTTACTGATTCTGATTACCCCCCTTTGGTATCTTCAATCTCTTCTTACATTATCTATGTACATGTCCTTATTAACATGTCAGCGCCGTAATACTACGTACTAGTCGAGTGATACTCTTGGGGACCTCTAATCCAACAACTGAAGTATCGACCAAGTGATGATTTCTATTGTGTTAGACGCAATAGTTTACTAAGAGGTGGGTTTCAAAAGAGTTTCAAAATACTATCTGGTTAGAAAAAATTATGAATTATATTGTGTTAGACGCAATATTTTACTAAGAGGAGGGTTTCAAAAGAGTTTCAAAATACTATCTGGTTAGAAAAAAAAATAATCACAATTCAAACACAACGGTAAAACCGAATGAACAAAAGCTTTGACAACAACCCACTAGACGACAAGTTATCATATGGTTGAAACCTTTGTCTCATTTATCACACCCATGGAAACAACCAACCCACTAGACGAAAAGTTATCATATGGTTGAAGACTTTGTCTCATTTATCACACCCATGGAAACAACCCACTAGACGACAAGTTATCATATGGTTGAAGCTTTTGTCTCATTCATCACACCCAAGGATAGTTCTTATTCCAAAAACTGGTCTGAGTCCATTAATCTAGTTTAATCCCGCCACTTTTTATTGATGCGCCAGGAAAATGAGCAATCATATATTTGTGAATTAGGGGTATGGGTGATAATAATATTGTTTTGCGAACATGAGATATAGTATATAATTTAATGTAAATGTATATATTTAATGTTATATAATATTTGTTAAATATAACACACACTACAAAGTTGAAAGGACTCACCTTCGCCCCATTCAGTAAGTATTTGTAATATTTATCAACTAGAACATTTTTGTACGAGAATGTATGGTGTTGAACACCACTTTCAATAATATTTCAGTTATATTGTGGCAGTCAGTTTTATTGTTGGGGGAAACTAGAGTACCTTAAGAAAACCACCGACCTGCCGCAAGTCACTGACAAACTTTATCACATAATATTGTATTACTTAAACTTCGTCTGAGCGGGATTCGAACTCAAGGTCTTAGTGGTGATAGGCACTGATTGCACAGGTAGTTATAAATCCAACTGCCATGCGATCATGAGCACGACGGTCCTTCGTGATTTTAATAATCTAGTTTAAGCCCAACCTATTTATTTTTAGTGTCCGTACCATGTCAGGATTTTTACCTCCGTTTATACGATATTCTTATTTCATTTTGTATCTGTTTTGATGGTGGGTGAGGTTTTGTTTTAGGTTTGTTTTTATTTCATCAGACATAGAAAGATACCATAAAATATTTCTGGGTATAACTTTCACATGTTTTATAGACAATAATAACTTGTAATTAAGCAATCAAAAACGGAAAATCCAGAGACACAGGCAACATTAGGCACAAGATACCGAACGAGGAGAAACACCACACAAAACTAAAGAGATGAGCGACACGGACCTCACCTAACAATCTGGGGTGAACTCATAGATAGAGTATATGATGGTCGATGTGGTGTTTTTATCCTTCCCACGACAGGGATATATCTCCTTTAAATGGGGTATCCGCTGGTCGTGCTGTACAATAATGAATAAATATTACCTAACACGGAACGTCGTGAGTTAATAATGCTATGCGCTTAGCGTGTAAAATATAACTTGCACCGTCTCCCCGTGATTACATGGAGAGGTAGAAAAGGACGTTAGTGGGCTCCTCGAGGGACACATTTTCTACTCTGCTCGACCAATTGCATCCACTTTTATGTGTGACATCCAAATAAATACGTAGGTATCTAATTTAGTATGCGCGCGAGAGGTTTTTAGAATAACCTTCTTCTGGTAAGGAAAGCTCTAGATATTAGAAAGCCAAAAAAAAAAAAACACAAATTGGTGAAGGCAGACCAAAGGGCCTAAAACATGATAGTCAAAATCGGATAAGGTTGTATATGCCGGGGGAGATTTACCTTAGTATTAAGAATAATTACATTATTTAGGAATTGTAAATTCTAATAATAAATATACCTTATAAACATGTCAGTGTCGTAATACTAACTACTAGTCGGGTGATACTCTCGGGGACTTCCAGTCCAGCAACAGAGGCATCGACACAATGGTAATAAAACAAAAGTACCAACACAACAGTGGGAAACATCACACCCTGGTACTACCTTTTGTATCTGCTAATGTATTATTTCTCAACTTGTTCTTGTAATGGATAGCTTTTTCAATTATGTTTTTAATAATTAAGTTCTTTGAACGATTTGTTATGCACACTTTAAGCTAAATAATTTGGAACGGTATTCATTCGACGAAGGGCGCCCTACTTGTTTTGATTGCTACTGCTTAGATTCCTTTAGAGTATAATGTTTGTATTAGTAAATCCATTCTATGATATAAGAATTTGTAATTGTTCCGACAGTGTGGTATTTTTAGTTTTTCATTTTATTCTGTAATTTGTACAATTATCGATAATTTAAATTTAATACAACGAAACAATAATATTATTATCTACTTCCCATCTCTATAGCATCTACACAAAAGCTACATGGACTGACATTTCCTCCATTCAGTAAGTGCAATGTATGAATCTAATATTGTATTAACTGCTATTAAATAAGTAGTTTATTTATAAGTCAGGGTTACGATATTTGGTATCTTTTAATTTTTTTAAGATCTGTCAGAAAGGTTTGATAATGCCAAAGGGATAATCAAAAGCCGCAAATCGAAGGAGGACTGACAATTAATGACTGACAAAACGAAAAAGGACAAACAACGATCTACCAACCATTACACAGAACACTAAAAATTGAGCAACACGAACCCCACTAAAAAACCATGTGCTCCGGAAGGGTAAGCGGTTCCTGTTACTCTTCTTGTAAACCTGGTGATAAGTCCTTAATAAGGAAAGGACCAACTTGTGATTATGACAAACAGAAGATATCATTGGTCATTGGTGACACAGATATTTTATAATGGTGACGACCGTAAAACTTTGTGATGTCTTCAACTTAAATAAGAGGAACCCTTGGATCAGTAGTTTCCTTGTTAGCAGCAACTTTCTATCAAAGACATTCTGATAGGAACCACAAGCTCTGGAATATCGTATCAGCTGAGAGATGTATACTGCATATGCAGCAGCTGCTGGAATGTTGCTACATTTCAATGGAAAGTTCACAATGGGAAAATCAAAATGATCTCTTTTGTGTGAAGTTTTATTCGTAACCGTCAGTTATACTTAGCAATCATGGCATGAATGAACTACAAATAAAAAGAAAAAACAATGTTTATAATATATTTTTCATCTCTATAGCATCCACACCGAAGTTGCATGGGTTGACATTCGCTCCATTCAGTAAGTGTTTAATATATAAAGATATTTCTAATATGTATTGTATTGTCTGATATTGTTTACTTCTAGTTCATTTATTTCAAATTTTAAAAGAATATAAATATTTAAGACTATTCAAACGTGTAATTAGAAGACAAATAGATACTACGGCCTTTCCGTTCATGGAAATTAAAATCTTGCTATCAATGAAGCTTGATGATATATATATATGCGTTAGAGAATGCCGAAGGGGCAACCAAAAGTACACAATCCAGAGAAACTGGCAACTGGGCTACACAAAACAAAGAAAAACAAAAACAAAAACACGTCACAATATGTGTTGGACACAACGATACGCAAACAAACCCAAATAACGTAAATAAAACGTGAGCACTCCTATAAACAACTGGAAGTAAGAACGAACCGAACATCGCTTTATGCGGAAATCGTAACGGACATAACAACATGGAACGAACTCGGAACGTAAAGACACATAATAGGACAACACAAAAAAAAAAAATAAAAAATAAAATAAAATAATGTCTAACATTCTTGTAGTAATATGTCAATATTTGCGTTCGAAAGAGGATGTATACATATAAAATGTTATTTTGTAAACATGGTGGTTTCTGTATTGTATACAAAAGCATTGCATGATCGTATCACTTCACTACGAGGGGGAGGGGGGGGGGGGCTTGACCCATGAAACTAGTTTATTCCCTACCTTTTTTTATTAAGTGCCTGTCCCAAGCTCGTGTTATCCAGTTTGCCTCTTTCTACTGTTTTTCTATTGAATTACAGTAAAATCAGCATAAAAACAATACTGACATTTGTACCCAGAGAGTAATTCCCGTCGACATATAAACGAAAGAAAACGTACAGAAATGAAGAAGCAATACATGACGTCATTTCATAAACGATACTCATCAACTCTTTGGTTTTCTATTTTGACTAGCTACTAGCAAACCGTCACCTATTGGACACACATACGGTAAGATATATTTAAAACAAGATACCACAATTTGCGTAAACATATAGGAGGAAATGTGCAAAAGATAAAAGCGAAGCATAGTAACCACATCCTCTATAAAAAATCACATATTTGTAGGTGTGGTTCAAGTATTTTTTACATTTTATTTGGAAACTAAAATTATTCGTATTGTTGATATACCCCGATCAGCATTGTCTAATGATTTGGGTTTGAAAAGAAATGTGAGATG
>MJUT01051452.1:184827-197234 GCA_002080005.1 Gigantidas platifrons
TTCAGTTTATATGTGAATTTGGTTGATGTTAATGGGAATAGATTTATCCAAGCTGGAAACCAGTCTGGCGTTTTCCCCCGTCAAATATACTGATACCGGAAACCAGTCTGGCGTGTTCCCCCGTCAAATATACTGATACCGGAAACCAGTCTGGCGTTTTCCCCCGTCAAATATACTGATACCGGAAACCAGTCTGGCGTTTTTCCCCGTCAAATATACTGATACCGGAAACATTTCTACCCATTGTTTCTGAGAATTACGTTTTAAATTTATGTCGTGTTCTTGAATATGATTGTTACATCTATACATTGTTTTGACAGAAGTCGTATATCTTGAGATGGTTTTGGTCATGCAAATTAGATCACGACTATTTCCAAGTAAGCAGATATTTATTTAAATCCTCATACACTGTAAATAGTGACAAATACTGGTAGTATTTAATGTGTCAAATTCATTATCATTCAGTGCAACGGAAGGATGTTAAAATAAGAAAATAATTATATGGAAGGCATTTGAACCTACGCTACATCTAGCTTTAGGGACATATGACTTACGAATAAATAATTCTGTAATAAGTGATTAACGATGTTTTTTTCTAAAACGAGATGACTGAGAAACGTCCTCGAGTTTTAAAAAACATCTTTAATTATTTTATCGCTATTTTGTATTCATAATTAAATATTTTTTGTTGAGATACTGACATCTTTTATTAAACTCAATTAATCTTTTATATCGTTAATCACTTAATTATCAAGAATTTGGTAATGTGACGTCACTATAACGTCATATTAGAAAACAAGATACTACTACGTGCGTCCTTGATTACGGTTAGCGATTAGCGATAATATACATTTATTGCATGCTGGTGAGGGAAACATTAAAATTTATTTAACCAAGAGTATCATATTCCCTGAGGGCAACGCCCGAGGGGAATATGATGTTCGAGGGTGAATACATTTTCATATTTTCTGAACCCACATGCTACAAAATGTTTTATTATACCGAATGAAACCAATAAAACACATACACATGTAAAATACACCTGGCAAACATATTTTAAGTCCAGAACGTTGTCTCAGACATTTAAAAACCACATCAACAACAAATTGTAACAGTCGCGCGCAAGTGATACGTTCCGAGTGCATCTGACGTTTTCCTGTCAAAGAACGATAACTCTGGCGGGAAAACCTGCGAGGCTTCCGAAGTGGTGGAATATGATATTTATCTCACAGGAATATGATTTTTGTCGTGTGTGATCACGTGTTCTGATTTTTACCCATTGCCCAATCAAATTAATATATTTACGGTTATTAATATATGAGGTATAATAATTGGAATTATCTCTCGCGCTTACGTGATATGAAATATACCGGTTTTAAACATCAAAGGGGAAATAAACAAAATAGCGATAAATAAAAGCACACGCACATTGTTCTCTATATGTGTGTTAGGGTTATATATTTGGTCTTTTTGTACGATTTTGATATTTTAATTTGGAGATGTTTTATCTAACACACACGCATTATTCTCAGAGATGAATATTCATTAGATTAGATCAAATGAGCTGGTTAACATTTTAAATCCACACTATTTGCCAAATTAAATTATTACGCATTTTCATAATCTCAACTGATATACATCTAATAAACGATATATTCTGTAACTTTAACTGTCTCGATTGTCGGTCAATATACGACTAGAAAAAAATACCAGGCAATCTCATCGTAATCTGACTTTAGAGACCCTTGTCAATCAACATAATTATCAAAATTGATTTATGATAATCAAAAGGCTTCTCAGACCTGTTTCTGTTTGTGCCGATACATCTAGAAGTAGGCTGAAAAAGTATGAATGTCTTCCGTGACTGACATGGGTATATCACGTTCGTCTGGTCTTATTGAATTCCGATCCACTCTATTCCGTTATTTGATTAAGTATATCAACGTAAGAAGAACTTAACCGCTTAACTGTTATACAAGATTATTATGAAATGAATTTTCTAATTATAGAACATCGTATTTCATATTATACAAGATTATTATGAAATGAATTTTCTAATTATAGAACATCGTATTTCATATTATGCAAGATTATTATGAAATGAATTCTCTAATTATGAGCATCGTGTTTCATATTAAACAAGATTAGTAGGAAATGATTTTTTTTAATTATTAAACATCGTTTTTCATATAAATCTAGGCCACACGATCCAATGTTCCATGACAGAATAATACATCAGATAATTAAGTTAGGATGTCTCAAATCTTCATGACCTTTACATGGTTGGATTACATAAAGAGTTCATAACATGAAGTAGACTAAAACGAAAAACCGGAAACAGCTATGAGTGCCGTTAGTGGAACAGAAATTGCTTACCTTTCCGGAGCACCTGAGGTCATCTCCGGTTTTCGTGTTGCTTAGTCTTTTCCTTGCTGTGTACTGTTTTAAAGACAATAGCTTGTATGTATGTTCTTGTTTGTTTGGGCATTGAATTGTCTGTTCTTCTTTGACTTACGGCCCAATACACACAACTGACGCTCACACGTAGACATTTAAGCACTCTAAATCACCACAGTAAGCGCTGTTTTCTTTAGGTTCGTATTTCCTAAGCTTTAGTTCTCTATAATGTGTTGTTGATATTTGTAGGTCGTTTGTCCGTTTGTTATTGGCGTCTGTCTTTGATTTACGACTCTTGTTTGTTCGTCTTTTCTCACCATCTTCATTTAAGACATTTGACAAAGCTGGGAAAAAGTTTGAAGTCCATGTAAATAAATTTTTGTATCAAAAGCGCAAAGATACATTTGGTTGCACGTGTTTCCAGATATTCCAGAACTTGTGGTTTCAGGATTTCCTTGATAGAGGGTTGCTGTTAACAAGGCAGCTACTGAACCAATGGTTCCTATTGCTTATGTTGAAGTCATCACTTCGAAAGTTGCACGTCGCTATCATGACCATGGTTAACCGTTACGAAACATCTGTGTTACCAGATTTTTTGTGGGGTTCGTGTTATTCGATCTTTAGATTCTTTAGATCTTTTTTTCTTTGGGTCTTTGTGTTGCCTGTCCTTCGATATACGGATTCTGATTACCGCTTTGGTAACTTCAAACTCTTGACCCTATGGCCACATTAACAAGACCTTTCTAGAATGACGTATACTAAATCTGCTATTTAATTAATTGTCCTTTTAATCATAGCCGCCGATCAAATTGAGTTGGCCTTTTCCCTTTATTGTAAATGTGTCTAGATAAACGACATACTGACTAATTTACAGATCATACATGAAATAAAAATTGTCTCCAATCCATTTACTGTAATGTCCATTATGTCTATCTGAGTTACCATACTTTCTAATTACTACCGGATGGAATTAATACTACGTTCTTAGAAGCGATTTAATTCTGTTGTTAGCGTCAGGAATTGGCCAAGAAAGAGTTATTATGTGTAGTATTTTCTCGATCACTGCTTGTTTTTTTTTTGGGGTCAAATGTCTTCTCTGGTCATTGCGCCATCATATAGCAGAACAATTGCTGAGTTGTGCGTTGAACAACAATCACCCACTCACTATTCTAGCTATTGCATTGTCTGTCGTTCTGCGAATTTCCGACTTCTGATTGATTACACATTTGGTATATTTAAGCTTTTCAGCCAGGACTGGGTTTCCCCAATTTGAGGCACAACACCTCCGACGAGGGCGTTCGTTAGTTATGTAGGAGAAATCAAATACACAATTCAACTCGACCGTAGAACGGGACGCAACTGAGTGTATTGTAGATTTGATTTGATTTGATTTATTGTGTTTAACGCAACTTTCAGCAATATTTCAGCTATATTATTGCGACCAGTTTTAGTGGTGGAAAAAGCCGGAGAGAACCACCGACCATGGGAGAGCAGCTGACAAACTTTATCACTTGCGGCTGCGAGTCGAGTACACCCTTTTTGCAATTTACAAAACCGGGCGCAAACCTACGTCGTATTGGTGATAGACTTGTATGAGTTGTTAGGTAATCCAACTACCCAACTCATTGAGCCACTAGGACCCGAGTTTCTCTTGGAAGAAGGATGCCGTGCTCCTTATACATAAAAGGACATCTTGTAGCAGCTCCTAAAGAAAAACATGCAATCACTGCATATCACCACTGAAGTTGTGAGTTCGAATCTCGTTCAGACGAGGTGTACTCGATACAACAGTATGTGATAAAGTTCGTCATCGATCGTATCTACATTTGTATACTATCTTATTGTTGAGTGGCCATCTATAAAGTGCTATCCATTGACCAATCACAGTACCACCTTTAAACTTACATAAGGTATTGTGTGCATACACGGTCTCGTCATGATTATAGACGTTAAACAAAAATCAATCAATCTACTCAATATTAAAGTTTGAAAAAACTTCATAGACATACCTCCGATGATATTCGGTTTTCCCAATTTCCCGTATGTTGACTGATTTTCTCTGTTTGTTGATTTATGAGTTTTGACTTTCCCTTGGGAAGGTTTCTCGGTGTTCCCTTTGGAAGATTGCTCGGAGTTCCTTTGGGAATATTGCTCGGTGTTCGGGAATTTTGTTATTACCCTTATTGGCAAGTTTTTCATAGTTTTCAAAATGCATGTTGTTTCCATGAAGTCACAATATGGGGATTGTTTTTCTCTCTCACTATTTTGTTTAACAAAGTTGATGCCCTCAAAAACATCCTTGCAGGCTATATAAGTCGTGTTCTTTCGGGAGACTTTAATACAGCTTAGATTATAACTTTCAAGTGCTACTAATTTTATTGCACATTTCAACATTTTGTTTTTTTCAGTTTTATTGTTTTCGTTGACGTAAAACGGAGTACAAGAGAAGCCATAGAAGTCTTGTGCATTTCCTTTAATTTGTTACTAAGGATTTCACTCTAATGTTAACATCAATCACTCACTGACAACATTTTCTCTATACAACAGCATTAATTGTCTATCAAGAAATCGTCAGTTTCATTGTATTTTTTTTCAATTTACATTGACTTATAATAAATGGTAGACCTAAATAAGCAACCAAATGTTGATTGAAAAGATGTATTTTATAACGGATTACTTAACAAATAACAATTGCAGGTGATATTTTACGATTTGAAGTAATGGTGGTTCCTAAAGTGTGGTATATTTTGCTTTTCATTTTTCTTTTTTAGCAATTAACCTTCCCCTCCCCCCCAAAAAAAAACCGATTGGTTGGTGTTTAACGCCAAAATTAGCAGTATTTCAGGTATCTCGTGTCGTGAACAAACTATATATGTAAGACACCTAGATGTACTTATGAAATCAAATATATTTGTCTATAAATAATCGGAGTAAATGTACAAATAAAAGAAATATTAAAACAATAAAGAAAAATATTAAGAACGTATGTTTTGTATATACATTAATGTCTTTTCAGAAGACATTTGTAAAAAAAAAAATACAAAAAAAAAATACAAAAAACCTAAAACAAACAGATAAAAAAAAAACAAAAACAGAAGCAAAGATAAAACCCAATAGAACAAACACACATACAAGCAGTCAGCTTCTCTTAAATGTAATATTAAAGATTCGATTAAACCAATAACACGAGTACAATTATATACAAATATATATAATTACCGTGTTCTATATTTAATCAGCGCGATAAAAACATCATTTCCTTAATAGGTTAAGTGGTTAATGTGGTTAAGTTGTTGCAATGCTATAATTTATATCTCCTCTCAAGGAGTAAAAGACAAACGAGTTGATATTTAATTGAAGGTCTCTAGTAGGCAAGTTATGATGAAGGGGGTAATTGCAGTCTTACCATTAGTATTTGTTTTAAGTAAGGAAACTGTCTTTATATATCTTAAAGACAAACACAAATGATGTGACACAATAATATAATCTCTTATTTATTTGTATTTATTAATAAAAAACGTAGACATCAACATTGGTGCACACGAAGCGTTTCTAGAATTACATTCAAAGCCAAATAATTTTTAAAATCTTTGGGGTAAAAAAACGAAAAGACCTAAACGCGATAGCCAAAAATCTGTTTTGCAGATAACTAAATAATTTTCGGTATGAAACTACAAATATAGAATGGAACTTAAAACACGGCTTTTCTACACACCTCTGATTGTCAGGGATTGTTGACCGTACGACAATCTATTGCCTCCCACTGGAATATATGTGTTGGTACTGCACGCTGGATTGTATCTCTTTTTAACAAATGTTTCCTAAAACCATTCAAATCTCCTTATCAGAAAAGTTTGAAGATACCAAAGGAGTAACCAGAAGCAGTAAATTGAAGGAAGGACAGACAACACAATGACCAAATGAAAAAGGACAAAAAGGCAATCAATGATCTAATAACAAAGAATACGACACTCTCCAAACATTTCTAAAATCATTTACCCTTCCGGAGCACCTGCGTTCATCCCCGAATTTTAGTGGGGTTTGTATTACTCGATCTTTACTTTTATATGTATGTTTTGTCGATCGTTGTTTGTCCTGTTGTACTTTTTCTCTTGGTCATCGTGTTGTCTGTTCTTCTTCGATATACGGTTTCTGATTGTCCCTTTGGTATCTTTTGACCATTGTGTTGTCTGTTCTTCTTCGATATACAGTTTCTGATTGTCCCTTTGGTATCATATGACCACTGTGTTGTCTGTTCTCCTTCGATATACGGTTTCTGATTGTCCCTTTGGTATCTTTTGACCATTGTGTTGTCTGTTCTTCTTCGATATATGGTTTCTGATTGTCCCTTTGGTATCTTTTGACCATTGTGTTGTCTGTTCTCCTTCGATATACAGTTTCTGATTGTCCCTTTGGTATCTTTTGACCATTGTGTTGTCTGTTCTTCTTCGATATACGGTTTCTGATTGTCCCTTTGGTATCTTTTGACCATTGTGTTGTCTGTTCTCCTTCGATATACAGTTTCTGATTGTCCCTTTGGTATCTTTTGACCATTGTGTTGTCTGTTCTTCTTCGATATACGGTTTCTGATTGCCCCTTTGGTATCTTCAAACTCTTCTTATCAAAATCGTAGAAAGAGACAAGATCGATACTCATAACACAAATAGATAACTGCCCTTTCTACGATTTTTCTGTTGGACTTTGGAACGGTTCCGATAATGTGTTATTTGTGTTTTTGTTTTCCGTTTTAATCATTCTAGCTAACCGAGATCTATTTTCTATTTTCAACCATTTTACAACATTAAATTTAATATCCACTTAAAGGAATCTCACAAACTGTAATTTTATTGTAACATAATTTTCCACCATTAAGAAAATTTAATTTTACAACTATTGAAATGTTGTAAGATAAAATTTGATTAGATAATTGTTACAACTTTAAATACAAATCAGTGTTTACATCAATTTAAAGGAATATGCAACAAATATAATAGCATAACTAGGAAGTATTTTACTCCAGATTAAAATTTAATTCATTAAGCATGTTGTAAAGATTTAACATTTTATGTCACATTAGTGTTTGTTAATATGGACGTCCTTGAGGCAATGCATACGACAAAGTCAAGTTTCAAATTTAAATCGGTTTTGAAAAAAAAACGTTAGAGAAAAACCGAAGCGGCAACCAAGTATGGACAATCAATGCATGTAAGCACACGATATAGAGCTAATACAAACCGAAGAAAAAACTGAACACAGAAAACTTAACAGGAGAGCAACACAGATCCCACCAAAAATCCCGATTGATCCCAAGTGCTCACGGAAGTCAAGCAGTTCATGTTTCTTTTAAAGACATATACCTTGTTACTCACACAGTAAAGTCCGGTTATTGTCCTGTGTGTGGTAAGCGAAAGGAAATAAAATCTACGTGAAAAGAGAAAAGATCCATTGCCACACGAGAAATTTATATTTCAGAACGGCCAACTAGTTCGTTATGATGACCGTAATACCCGAAAAATAGTGTATTCTACAGTTATAGTCTCCCCTTTCAGAGGAAGATCTGGTGGTATTTCTATCGATTAATAATGTCTTCCTCATGTTGCAGGAAAGACATTATTGTATGTCTTATGAAGTAATGTACAATATGGCGGTTGTATAATAAGAAACAGAAATCTCTTACCCTTCGCAACCTAAGTTTACTCCGTTTTTTGTTTGTGGTGTCCAAGTTGCACGCACATCTTTTCGGTTTTCTGTGTTGGGGTTTCCATTTTATTTATCTTCGTTCTGTGTCTTGTTCTCGATATTATCAAAGTCTCTGGATTGCCCTTCGGTTTTCTCTAACGTTTCTTAGTACTCTTTTTCCCGCCAAATTTTGACAAATTTTAACCACTTCAAGTTAAATGTTTATATCTTTACGTTATATGTTATAGACCGCTTTTCAGTATCCGCACATGTAAACATATGAATCTTTTTGTTTTTATTACCAAGGTAACAAACATTTCTATATATTGATTTTCTTATAAATTTAAAGTTGTGCATTGTTCGTGATGGTCGTCATCCTGTTTGATTATAAACTTCATCGTAGTAAAATAACTGTCTTCTTTTTCTTTTTTTTTNCCCCAAAAGTTTGGTTTCTTAATTGAATGTAATTAGATTTGAACATTTGCTTGTAGGAACGAGGAAGTGACCTTTGAAAATAGCAATATACGTATTAGTAAGTAATGATGAAACTGAATCGTTATTACATATTAAATGTGAATATTACATAAAACATATGTTCTGTTATTAATATCAGCTATATATGTTTTATTATGATATAAATATTGTGTTTCAAAGGTAATTTGCAATTTCACCTTGGTAAAGTAGTGCAATTGAGGGTATATTTAACAAAGTAATGTGTGTCCTCGCACAATTTATTTGTGAAAACGGCTCGTTATTATGTTACTGGTAGATCTGATTTCTTGGCAGATTGTGAAAGACAGACGCTGATCCCTAATTTTGCACCAGGTGCATCAAATCTGTACTAGGAAGTAAGTGGACTGTCTTGGTCTTCCACAGGGTACACGGTAGAGCTCTTGATTATATTGTATTTTACTATTGCTGACGCATGTACTATTGTAGTTATTTATTATGTGGAGAGGACCCTTGTAAATTGTTATATTTTGTGTCCAATCCAATTGTTATAATATTTAGCAATAAAACATGTTTAATCTAATCTAATCTTGATTACGGAAGGCAGGGGAGGAAACTCCGGAGGTTTGAAGAATGATTCCAATTACCGAGTATTATTCTGATATAATACTGTAAAATGTAGCTTTGATTTGATTAGAATGGCACACACCAAGGAACGCCACCTCTGCCTACTTTATATAGCCTTCACGGTAGATAACCCACTGATTTGATTAGAAAGGCACACACCAAGGAACGCCACCTCTGTCTACTTGATATAGCCTTCATTGTAGATGATTAGAAAGGCACACACAAAGGAAAGCCACCTCTGCTTACTTGATATAAACTTCACGGTAGATAACCCACGGGGGGTAATTGCGACCCGTTTTGCCAGACAATCCTGTGATTGATCGTCTGGGAAATAGTGCGTTGGAACATATCAAAATATATTGGAATGACTCATGAATAATTTAAGTTTTTGTGTTGTCCTCTCATGTGTATTTACGTTCTGAGTTCCATGTTGCGATTTCCGCAAAAACCGATGTTCGGTTCGTCTTTCCATCCAGATGTTTCAAGGAGGGCTCGTGTACTATTAACGTTATTTGTGTATGTTTGTGCATAGCGGTGCCCAACACATATTGTGTTGTGTTTTGGTTGGTTTGTCTTCGTCTGGTGTACCCTATATTCGCCAGTTTCTCTGGATTGTCCATTTTTGATTGCCCTTCGGTATTCTCTAAGGTTTATAATAGCTATCATGATGTCAATATCAGATGACCTCCGAGTGAAGAGTATATACTATCGGAGCGTGATCAGACGTGGGCTAGCAACGATGAGTGCTGATGGAAGCCGGACAAAGTGGAAATCATCATTTGACCTTATCTCAACTGAGTACAAGTTGTCTCAAGTGTAAGTCGAGCTGACAAACTATGCTGTAATATCCTATTGATTGCACTAATATGGCTTAACCACCGTTAATTGTAAATAACATATATAGACAACCAAGGACGATATACAGTGCGTTTTAAAAGCAAAATATGTATCGGTCATGTGAAGCCTTTTTTCGGGTTGAAATATCTGGTGTGGTTGTATTTAGTTGGAGTTTCATTTTAAAATGACAGAATACATTAATTGCATATTTTACTATGAACATACCTGGTGCAGATTAGGCGCCGTCGCGGTCGTGATCGTATTGTAGTTTGATTTACAACTACATATGTAATCAATGCATATCACCACTAACGTTGTCAGTTCGAATTCCGCTAATGGGGAGGTGTACCCGACACAACATTATGTGATAAAGGTTGTCCGTAACGTGCGGCAGGTCGGTGGTTTTCTCTGTGTATCCCGGTTTCCTCCACCAATAAAACCGACCGCCACAATATAGCTGAAATATTGTGGCGTAAAGCATTATAACCCTTACCCTAACACCCAGTGCAGTTTATTATGTAATTGTGGTGTGCACTATAAATCAGATATTTACGTTAGTTCATTGACAATCATAGAAAGGGTGTAATAAGAGAAGTAACTCAAATTTACTAATCTAATATTTCAGAGCTTGTGGTTCCTATCAGGATTTCCTTGATAGAGGGTTGTTCCTAACAAGGAAGCTACTGAACCAAGGGTTCCTTCCTCTTGGTTAAGTTGAAGTCATTTCTTCGAAAGTTGTACAGTCCATGATTTAGTGACCCGTTACGGAGTATCAGTGTCACAAATGTTGACGGGTATGTTCCCTTCGTTCTAATCAAAATCTGACCCTTTTATCATTCGTGACTTATCACCAGGTTTGTAACAAGAGTAATACGATGGCGGTCACATGTGGAGCAGAAACTGCTTACCCTTCCGGAGCACCTGAATTCACCCCGGTTTTTAGTGGGGTTCGTGTTGCTCGGTCTTTTGTTTTCTGTGTATTGTTTCGTATACTGTTGTTTCCCATTTCGTCCTTTTTATTGTGTCCATTGTATTGTCTGTCCTTCTTCGATTTACGGCTTCTGATTACCTTTCTGGTATCTTCAATCTTTTCTTACCACTAAACCATAAATGACTTAGAAAGACAATCAATACAAACGTCCTCGATTTAATACTAAATTTTTAACTTTAAATCGGTTAATGAGATAACGTTTCAAAAGAAAATTCTTCATCAAATGGATATGATTTGAACATGCAACACTACTATGTCATGCAACTCTTTAAAATCTAAGAAAAAAACGTCTTTGTCAAGGTATGTTTTTCAAAATCAAAGACTTTTTGATAGTGATAGTGTGCGTTTCTGAGCAGTAATACTAGTTTTATAGGATGTGGATGGGAGGGGTATGGTGCATAACCCTATTTTCAACAATATTTCAGTTATATCGTGGCGGTTATAATATGTGTATTAGGGTTGTTGTGACTAGGGGGACAATGCTATGCTTTGTGTATCTTTCAGTACTGATATTTGGTGTCTTAAAACCATAATTCGGATATAATAATTAATTATCTTTAGTATATCAATTCGTGTTAAATGTTATGCTACATATAAAAAGGTAGCGATCTTATTTCGTACGCACTACGGATCTATCCGGAGTAACATTGTACGCTCAAAGGAAAAAGATCAGAAAGTCAAACAATTTTTAAAAAAAATTATAAGCACGAAATTCAAATATCCTAAACAGTATGGATAGTCAACATCGGCTCAAGTCACCTATGTTTCAGGGATGAGAACATCAGTTTTAATTTACAAAAACATCGTATTTTGAAATAATTATGGGAATAAAAAGAAATGTGTTTTTAAGGTAAAGAAAAGAGACTACCATTGATAGTAGTATGGTCTAAATGGGAAACACAATACAAAATAATGCACTAATTGAATAACAAAAAATATGTTTAAACAGAAATTCGTTCTTTAATGATGTATGAGCTGTTCTTTGATTGGTAACATGCATTGATTTTAGTATTTATCTCCCCTGACGGTATGTATCATTGTAAAATAATTTGATTTAATGGTCACAAATCGCTTTATAATACAGTCTCGCAACATTGACGAGTCTCTTGCTTTACACGTTAGTTTCATAAATAAGTGTTAGAAATCTGATTTTTTTTTAAATACTGATTAATTATTCTTTCTGCCCTTGAAGAGTATTATGCAGAACAACCATATTTATTTCCAGCATTGTCATTCTACGTGTCAAGGTCACATATTACCACTTATGAAATAACAAAAACGTAGATATCTTATTTAGTGCACACGACCCCTTTCTGGAATGACCTTAGTCATGTATCCTCAAGGTCACAAGATAAGAAAGCCACGTACTCTAAAAGTCGTGGAAGCAACAAAAGCAAAGGGCCCAAACAAGATACCCAAAATCGGC
>MJUT01051452.1:207571-218349 GCA_002080005.1 Gigantidas platifrons
AAAATTTTAGAGTTCTGATTGTTCCATATTTTTTTATGTGTTGAAACTTCTTAAATAAACAATTTAATGTGTTGTTTGTTTAGTAATATTTAATTAAAACATATTTTAATTTCATGAACATACCTGTATTTTGATTTTATATTTATAAGTAAATTATATTAAGTATGTAAATTATGTAAATATATTACGTTTTGTAAATATATATTTAAAATAAAAATTCAACTTTATCAAATGAAAAATAATTAAATTTAATACATATAAATGTATGAGCTGTGGATGCTCTTAGAACATTGTTCATGTCAAACTGTCTTAAGAATGAGCATGGAATGCCCACTGAGTACCCCCAAGCTCTCTAATGCAATCAGAGTATAGGATGCCAATTCAACACTCCTAACCAGTGCTATTCAAGATGGAAATGGTGATCTTCTGAGCATTATCAGTTTTATCTCTGTAAAGTTAAGATGGCAAACGCACAGTTACAAATAACTTTGTAGACAACGAGCGTGGTGAGCAAAGCCTTCTCTACCACGATTACCGTTTCCAGGTAAAAACAGACGCAATGATAGAACTTACTGGAGATGTTCTACTAGAACCTGCCCTGCAACTATTCGCACATTAAACAATATATCCATTGGATACAACCTGCTACATAGCCACCCACCAAATCCAGCCAAACTAGAGGCCAATAAGGTCCTACAGTTTATCAAAAAAGATGTCGAGAAGAAACTACTACTGTTCCTACCATATACAAACCGGAGATAGCAAAACTGCGCACTCCAGAATGGAACGACGACACACAGCGGATGGTTGAGCAGCTACCAACATTCCCATCACTCAAGTCTAGTCTTTATCGATAACGAGAGTACCTCATACCACTCCTACCAACATCTCTACTAGATATTGATCTTCAAGACGAGTGGACCCAGACTACTGCAGATGATAGATTCTTACTTATAAATGATGGTACCTACGACATAATACTAGTATTTACCACTGACAACAACCTACAACTACTAGCCAACAACGACAACAACACAATCTACGCAGATGGAACATTTGACACTCGTCCACCACTCTTCGCACAACTTTATACCCTGCACGCACTTGTTGATGGTGAAATATTTCCACTTGTATTCGTACTACTACCCGGAAAGTCAGAGGATATCTACGTCAGATTGTTTAATCTACTTAAGACTGCCTACACCCAACGCCAGATTCGCCTGTAACCAACAACTTTCTTCATTTACTACGAAACTGCCGTCCAGATTGCTGCCAGAACAACCTTTTCTGGTATAACAATAAAGAGTTGTTTTTCCATTATACACAGTGTATATGGCTCAAGGTAGAAACAACATGACTTGTCAACAACTACAGAGAGGAACCAGAGATTCATCGACTCATACGCAGAGCAGCAATACCACCCCTGGTACCACAAGCCGAGGTAGAAGACGTATGGTTCCATGCCTTGGAAGACATGGAAAACTCCGACTCAACAGCCAACACCACTCCTTTTACTGACTACCTGACTACATACTGGGTACAAAACAACAGACAGCTATGGAACCACTACCAAACCGAGGAACCAAGGACGACGAACCACCTGGAAGGATGGCACAGCAGCATACAGATGATTCAAGTACCACACCCAAACATATATACTTTACTCAATCACCTAAAAGGAGAACAAGCAGCCAACGAAGTGACCATCATCCAGTACCGAGCCGGAGGACTACGACCAACTAAAACACGAAAGTACTGCAACTCAAACAACGACTTCAACAACTCAAAGTGCAACTAGACAATGGAGAAATAAGTGTGATCCAGTATGCTGACACTGCCTCTTATTTATTACATTTGGACTAATTTCGCTGTTTGTATGTGACTTGTATTGTTGTGTAATCTGAATTTCAATACCATGTTAAATGTTTGACTTTCATTTGTTAGATATGAGATTTATGTCATTTTAGTATTGTATTAAATATTAAATGTTGTGAAATTAATTTGCTATTTGTATGTGATTTAACCTGATGTTTTATTTTGTCTCAAATGTGCTTGATATCTGCATTACTTTGACTACATTTGCTTATTATTGATGTAAATATTATTTCCTTAGTGCTATATATGATCATTTATTAATGGTATGTAAATATTATGTTATTTCCTTCTTTGGTGCTTATAATTTATGTTTGCCTTAAAGTATTTAAAATTAAAATTATTTATTTAAAAAATAAATATTGAAATACAATCTCTTTTTTTTGTATATTTATAAGATTTACGGGAAGACACCATTTATAGAGACAATTACACCATATCTAATCTTGTTATTTTCATGAATATAGCCAAAATAATATCTCACTACATGTATATGTTAAACAACTATTGCCCCCTTTGGTTAATCCCCATTTGACTAAATATCATACCTTTAAGCTACAATCCCCTCACCAATGTGATGTTCTGTGGGACATATATAACTCATCATCTGTTACAGCGTTGACTGATGGTGACTTAGTACAATTCATTGTTTTTTCAACAACAAAATATCGATATGCAGTTTTTTCTGCAAAATGATAGTCATGTTTTATTTAAAATGACATGTCAATGGAAATACAAAATGTAACTAAAGACACTTGTTAAGTACATCTTTGGAAAGAAGAGTTTGAAGATAACATCAATGATTTTGTAGATCGTTGTTTGTCCATTTTTCTTTTGACATTGTGTTGTTTGTCTTTCTATCTAAAGCTAAGCTAATGGTTAGCCCCTTTGGTATCTGCATGAACTATTCTGTTGGGAACAAATGAAAAAGTCGATGAATTAATTATATCACATACATGTACCATATTGTTGTCAACATTTACTAGATTCGCCTTACGCATAATGTGGTCACATTTCGTCATTTCTTGTTACTTTAAAATATCTACACACTTTTTTTTCTACAAGCAAATTTAGATTACCATATTCAAATTTAGCATGTCAATCTATTTCTGGCATGTATGACGTGAGGCTGGTAGCATTGTTACGAAACAAATTTGCATAAAGGCCGATTTTAAATTTTGAGACAAAAAATGTATATAACTATAAGTATGATTTTTTTTTTTAAATGTAACCACATTTCATAGTTTGGATAAACTATGAAAAAAATCGTGTCATTAGTTCTTTGTAGAGTATCAATGTTTGCGTCTAATAATCATAAATAAACAACTATATTAAAATTAGCATAACTCATTTACGAACATTTTCATCAAAGAACAAAAACACATCAAAGTCATTTTTAATAAAAATCATAACATATTATCACATAAACAATTGTGTATATTTAAGTTGCTCTTAATTATCAGTAAAATATAAGAATGGCATATAAAATAAAATAAACACAATATTAAGCGAGTTCCTGATCATCGTGAGATGACGTCACGATTCATGGCGGCGCCCATGCTTTTGAAAATTTAGAAAAAAAAAATAACGGTAAAAATGCATGAATGAGTAGTTTTAATGACTAGAAACAGTGCAGACCAAGTATAAACCATTCAAAATGAGCTTTTCTAACTTTATCATAAAAAAATAATCAGATAAAATAGATTTAGGTGTGAATAATATAAAAACTTTGTATCCAGTAAAAGACAAATATAAGAAACGTCAAAAAAGTAGTTCAGGAGGAAATATACCCTTTGAAGCAGTCGATAAGACAATTTAATATGAAACAGGCACGGCCTTGAATGCTCGCGAATCTGAAAATTATCTGGCAATTTCACACTCATCCAGTCCATCAAAAAGTATCGAGAGTTTTTGGGCCGAGATATATCGGGGCCGGGACGACTTTTTTTAGTCTCATTCAATCGAGTAGTCGTTCCTAGCGAAATCTCGAAAGTTAACTTCCGCTTAGAAACAAAAGTTCTTATCAGTATGTCAGAAGAGATTTAATCAATTAAAAAATATCAATATTTAAAGTAAAACAAGCTACCAAAATAACTTTTATTACACACGGGTTCCGGATTTCAGTGATATCGGACGTACGAGAAAGGGTACGAGACTTAGGATCACCTTTGCGCTTTATGTTACGAAGATCTTCATTAGTTGAGTGTGTTAGTGTGTTACAGTGAACGTGTTTACAAATGCGCAGAATTTTTTTTATCCGTCAGTATGTGAGACCATGTTTGTCAAACAAATTCTAAGTACCCATTGTGTACCATAAAGAGCTCGCTTACGCTCGCATATAAAGAAAGAGCTAATTGTACCTGTTTTGTCACGTCAGAAGACAGAATACACTATTGGATTATAGCCCTAGCCGAAATAATATGGGTGAAATACAGTGATAAATTTGATATTGTTTGGAGAGATATGAAAGAAGGCAAGAGTGATAAAATAAGTCAGACAGAATTCATAGTAAGTGATAAATTATCGACCAGTAACTATGAAGATGATTCTCTATGCAAAGTGATTGTTTATCTTTCTACTGGTAAAGTGATGATTGTTTATCTTTCTACTGGTAAAGTGATGATTGTTTATCTTTCTACTGGTAAAGTGATGATTCAAGGTAGGCAATGGCAACATTTCGTGAACATGTTTTTGAGAAATATTTACAAAATATTGTAAGAACTATAGACGGTCATGATCAAGCATCTTTAAAGGAAGGTTTATTAACTTCTCCAAATGACAATTTAGATCAGGAAATTGAACTATATTTGCAACACTCAAATGACAATGCTAAAGTTCCAATGTCTACATGTAATTTAGAGACAAAATCCACAGTGAACAAAGTTTCCCAAAATACATCAGATGATGATACAAAACCGCAATCAGTTGAGGATGCTGTACAAAAATCTTGAACCCCATTGAAAACAGTATGTCAGTTTTAGAAAGTGCTATAGTTGATATTAACACAACAATTTCAAATTGACTTGCACATAATCAAGACTACAAGGACATTGTAACTAAAGAACTTAAACAATAATATTCTTGAGAAACAGTTAAAAGAGAAAAAATGAGGAAGTAAAAAAAGTTACCAACAAAATTGAAGATTTGTCAAAAATGCATGAAACACAGTACAAAAAATTACAATCAGAGTTCAATTTAAAAGAAGATAAATTATCCAAAAAAAAATAAAAGAAGTTAACAAGCAGAGAAATGTAGCGGTCAGTGATAATGAAAAACTTGCTATTATTATAAATATAAAAGAGGAAAAGGAAATTTATTTAAAACAAGAATTTCAGAACAAATTACGTCAAAAAGACAAAATGATAACTGATCTACAGGATCGGATTCAAAACTATTTGTATGATTTAAATGGAGAATCATGGTGCAAGAAAGTTGAACATTTTGAAGACAAAATGGAGAAAAGAAAGAGTGAAATTGAGACAGATAAGAACATTGATAATAGGCATGAAATCACTACAATAATAAAACAATCTTTGTCTGGGGACGAATTTTCTCCAAGAGGAGATGATAATGAAGACAAAAACAGAAATGAATATGACATTTTATTTCTCCATGACTCAATTTTTTTCAGCATTGTTATAAATGCTGCTTTAGTGACAACCGGAACCTTTGAACCGTAATGGAAGTGAGAGGTTGGCGCCCTAAAATCTGATTCAATCCACCATTTCTTTAGAAATGCCTGTACCAAGTAAGGGCCATTGCGGTTTTCCAGATTCCCAGTTGTTGACTGATTTTGTCTGTTTATTGATTTATGAGTTTTTAATTTCCCTTTGGAAGATTGCTCTGTGTTCGGTAATTTTGTTATTACCCTTATGCTATAGAAATAAGGCGGTTGATAGCAGGTAGCAACAGAAATGGTGAAAAGCACACTACTTACACTATTGAAGAGACAAGTTCATTCATATCAGAGATCGATTATGTCCAAACTTTACTTTTACATATTGGTATTAACAATTTGAAATCTCAGCCCGCTGAAGAGGTTTGTACTCAATTAGGGTATTTATATCACTTCCAACTCCATCACGAGCAAGATATATAAACAGCAGAGTCCAAAATCTAAATAACCTCATACGATCCAAATTGGAAAGAACTGAAAAAATAACTTTGTCCTACAATACTAATTTTTCCGTGAATGGTGAAGTAATTGAACAATTATTCTTCAACAACACAAAGTTGTCTAGAGAACATGGTATTCGTTTACTGGCAGGGAATCTACGAAGAGCATTATTTCCCGAATTGAGGTCAAGACAATATGACAATGAAAACAGTAAATCTACTTCTCGTCTATCTTATGGGAGACGGTACTCGTATAACACCAATACACAATGCAATCTGAAAGGAGTTACCCAAATAACTATCAGAGAAACACAAACTACAGTCAGATGAACAGTGAGGACAATCAGTTACATGTACCCTACAATGGAAGACATGCACAACTCATTGAAACTGATAAATTAGCTAGTAGAATTGCATCTGCCTTGAAAGAGGCACTTAGATTTTAGATATATATTACATTTGTCACAGATATGTAGCTAAATGCAGAAAATCTAAGTTTTGGTACTTGTATATATGTTGTCAATTTTCATTTTTGTTCATTGGGAAGTGAATTTTTCTTTTTAATTAACATTTGAAAGCTTAATCATTTTGATATTTGAAAGCTAATAGTATTAAATAACCAGGATTTTGTTAATCTATTTTCAAATCAATGCAGTTATGCTTCTTACCATACTAATGAAAGTATCAAACGTTCAATAATAAAATAAAACATTATATACAGTCGTTAGTTCATAAGTTTAATTTATTATCTAATGTCATTATTTCACAAAATTTATTTTTATTTTATTTACTATTATTATTGCTATATTTTATGGAACAAGAAAGATAACTATTGTCTAATTTAGATCTGATGATGTTTATGATATTATGCTATTGTCTGTACTGTTGAAATGGTCATTTTAATTTGCTAAAAATGTGTACTAAAGTGTCAAAATGCATTTCCGTAAGTTCCTAGAATGTTAATGGTTTATTTAGAAAAAATGAATAAACAGAGAATATGTAAATTGAGTGAGGACAGTTTTAGTAGATATATGCAATATGATATAGTATGCCTATCAGAAACGCATGCAAAATCAGAAGATGTTTTACAATATGAAGGTTATAAATGTTATATGAACTGTCGGAAAAATGAACCCCAGACACCAAGTGGGGGGTCTTGCAACTTTTATTAAAGGAAATATCATACATGGTATTCAATTGGTTGATAAATCAGTTAAAGATATGTTGTGGTTCAAATTAGACAAAGGATTTTTTTCAAATTTTCCAAAGATTTATATTTGTGTTTTGTTTACATTTTCCCAAAAAAATCTTCTTACACATTAAAGACAAATTGTGACAGAATAATTTTTGAAAAACTAGAGAGGGATGTTTCAAAATGTAGTCAAGTGGGAGATATTATGGTAATGGGGGATTTAAATGCTCACACTAACCAAGATGAACAAGACTATATAGTAAATGACTCGGATCATGTTCTAGACAATATTTTACCACTTAATTATGTGTCAGATAACATACAAAAATTGCGTAATACTGAATTACATCAAAATACAAATGAATATGGAAAGAATATTGTTGACTTATGCAATGATGCACAACTTAGGATTTTAAATGGTAGAACCATTGGTGACTCAGTAGGGAAAATAACATATCATAGCTATATTGGAGTTTCAATTGATGATTATTGCATTTGTAATTCAAATTTTTTACAAAATATTGTGAATTTTAATGTTGGTGAATTAAATCCTATACTTTCCGATCACTATCCTACACATGTGAAAATTCTATCTCAATTTTCTAAGAGATATTCACAAGATTGTTTAAAAAAAAGTGTCAGAAAAATTAAATGGAATAATACTAAAGAAATTACTTTCAAGTCAAACTTATTAAATTTTGATTTTGACAAGTTATGTGAAGACTTAGTAAATATTACTAAGTCACACGAGAATCAAAGATCTGATCCCTTATTAAATGAGACTATTATAAATGAAAAAGTTTCTGAATTTTCCTCTTTTTTGATTAGTGCGGCAACAAAAAATACAAATGACAAAAAAAATATTTCAAATAAACCAAATTATCAAAAAAAGAGAAAAAAAGAAAAAGTTGTGGTATGACAATGAATGTGAAGTCACATACAGACATGTAAACAACTTGGCAAGATATTTAAGTAATAATCCTTGGAACAAAAATTTGAGACAAAAGGTTGCTTTAAATAAAACAGAATTTAACAAACTAACAAGAAAGAAACATAGATTATTTAAAAATGATCTATTGAAAAAAAAATTAGAGTCCGAGGACAAAAACCCATCAGAATTTTGGAAGTCAGTAAGCCAGTTAAAAGAAAAGTGAGCAATGACCCCAGTTGTAATATATCCCCTAATGAATGGGTGAATTATTTTAAACAATTAATGAATATAGAACATATTAATAAATATGAAAATGCAGATATGTACTTATCTCATGATAAACATCTAAATATTACAATTTTAAGTTCAGAGGTTACGACTGGGGAGGTACAGAAAGCAGCAAAGGATCTGAAGTATGGAAAGGCCAGTGGGCCTGATGGTATATTAAATGAAATGTTAAAAATAACCTGTAATATTAATACAAAGGTGCTTGTGTGTTTCTTCAATGCTATATTAAAATCTGAAACTTATCCTTATTTATGGAGAGAAAATTTTATAAAACCTATCTTCAAAGGAGGGTGTTTTAATGACCCCTCTAATTATAGGGGAGTTGCATTATCTAGTTGTTTTGGGAATTTTTTTTTCTAAAAATACTTTCAAACAGAGTAGATAAATTTCTAGAAGAAAATAATATTATTTGCAGTGAACAAATTGGATTTAAGAAACACTGTAGAACTAGTGATCATATGTTAACCTTAAAATGTCTTATAGACAAGGCCTTCAAGTTGTCTAAATCATTGTATGTTTGCTTTATAGATTTAAGGAAGGCTTTTGATACAGTTAATAGAGAAGCATTGTTATATAAACTATCTCATTATAAATTAACGGGTCGTTTTTTCAATATTTTGAAAAATATGTACGATGAAATTAAATACTCAATTAAATTTACAGAGGGAGAAACAAGCTCGTTTTCGTCTAAAATTGGAGTTAAACAAGGATGTATTTTAAAGGCCTACACTTTTTTCATTATATCTAAAAGATATGGTCAAAATATTTGATAACATATGTGATCCCATTACAATTAACAGCATAAAAGTATCTTGTCTTATGTATGCAGATGATATTGTTTTGATATCTGAATCTGCCAAAGGTCTACAAAATTGTTTAAATAAGTTGTCAAATTATTGTGATATATGGAATTTATCAGTTAATATAGACAAATCTAAGGTTATAATATTCAATAAATCTGGAAGAGTCATTAAGAAAGATAACTTTAAGTACATGGATTATGTACTAGAAATTACTCAGGAATACAAATATCTTGGAGTATTATTTAAACCGTCAGGTAGTTTTACCAAAGCAAATGAATATCTATGTAAAAAATCTAGAAAAGCATTATTTTGCATTTGCAAAGCACTATATTCAGACAAACTAAACATATTACCAAATATTAAATTATTTGATTCATGTGTTAAACCTATGCTTCTTTATTGTAGTGAAATGCTGTGCTTAGATACTCTGTTGAAAGATAATGTATCCATGAAGTATAGATATTTTTTATTTCAACCTGTAAAAGTACAAATTAAATTTGCTAAATACATTTTAGGAGTTAACAAAACTGCACCAAATTTGGCAGTACTAGGAGAATTATGTATGATTCCATGTTCAGTTGATGCGATTAAACTTTGAGTAGGTTTTTGGCATCATGTAGTCAATTCAAACCCAGATAGTTTAATAAAAAAAAATATTTATTAAGTGTTAATAATAACTCAGATTGGTATAGAATAAAACTGAAATTGTTATTTGATAAAGTTGGATTTAATCATGTCTGGGGAAATCAAAATTCATTTAGTAAAAATCATTTAACTTGTGCTATATATAAAAAACTGAGAAATAATTTCATACATTTTGGGAGGAATCCATTTAAAAAAATATCACTGAAAAAAAAGGAAACAAATTAAGAACATACAAGGATTTGAAGAAGAAATTTGAGATGGAAAACTTTTTGAAATTAGATATTGACAGATCTGATATTTCAAATTTTGTAAGACTCAGAATAAGTAATAGTATCCTTATGATCGAAAAGGACAGACACAGAAAAATAGATTTAGAAAATAGATTATGTCCCTTATGTAAATTTGAAGTGGAAGATGAATTGCACTTCACTATAAAATGTACCAAACTCCAAGAGTTGAGAAATAAATTTTATCAGAAAATTTCAGATATTTTACCCTCTTTCTATAATCTTTCAGACACTGATAAATTCCATCTCATATTTCGTAGTAATGATTATGATGTCAGTGAATGTTGCATAAAAGGTATTAGTGAGATGTACAAATTTAGATGTTCATTAACTTAATTTATTCCACATATATATCATTAAAATACATATTCATTCATATTAAGATTATGTGTTTTATTAAACATTATATACTTATATTATCAGTGGCGTAGCCGCCTATAGGCAATGTAGGCACTTGCCTACACATCATTTTGCAAAACATAATATTTGTTGCTCAAAATTCAAGGTATTTGTCATATTTTTTCTTCATTTTTTTGTTTGTTTTGTTTTAATTACACTTTCACACTGAGTATCATAGGCGTAGCACCTAAAAAAAAGTGGTACGGCCAATTATTTTTCGGTGGGGGTTATCTCCCGTTTTTTTT
>MJUT01051452.1:226215-244190 GCA_002080005.1 Gigantidas platifrons
TCACCCGTGATGAACACCATATCTGGAAATATTATGAGTATGTATTGTAATGGTTATAATTAGCGTGCTCACCTCGCCCTCGAGTGTGGTAGTACGCGGGTTCGAACCCTGGTCGGGTCAAACAAAAGACTTCAACTTGAAAATTGGTAAAAATTGCTGTTTCTCCGCTACACACGCGACTCAACGTGTTGGTCTAGTACAAACATATATCATTCATATCTGATTCCGGGTTCTCGTCCTCCTGAATATACATCCGTCCACCATAATTTGACTGTGCATGATCACCCCTGGTAAGCTGAGTTCGGCATAATTTTGGTATTGGCCGGTTGAAGGGTGAAAAGCAAACTTGAAATCATAAACCGGACAAATCCATTTTCGTGAACCCTCAACTGGCCAATACCAAAATTACTCGAAGTCGAACTCCGATAAGGTTTTGGTAAAGGTATTTTCCTTTGTACTGTGTTGATGTTTGAGTAAGAGTAAATCGCTTTGTAATCACATTATTTGTACTTTTGTGCTACGCTTACAATAGCGGAGGGGGAGTATGTTTTTGGTCCGTGCGTCTGTTCATTTGCCCGTCTGTCCTAAGTTTTTTTTTATGAAAATAGTTGAGGTTAAAGTTGTTGTCACATGAGCTTGAAACTTCCATGTAGTACACATGTTCCTTATAATGTGGTCTTTCTAATTTTTCTATTTTCATGGTTAACTAAAAATTGAAAATGATAGTGCGAGAGTGGTATCAGTGCACTGTGGAAGCATTTTCTTGTTTAAGTTTATAACTTAGTATCTAGTTTTAACAAAAATACAGACCATTTTGACTAATCAAAACAAACCTAGAATGTTGAAAAGTCGTCAGCTTCAGGGGGCTCCACCCCACTGACCCCCCCCCCAGTGCCAGCCCTGGACCTGCTGGGGGGCTTTATGCAGCCCCCCAGACCCCTTCGCCTACACTTCGTTCGCCAGCTGGGTACGCCGCTGATTATGATAGGGAAAATGATAACTGTCTGAAAGCCTGTACATGTACCTCCTCAGTCAAATTGGAAGAAAAGGAAAACAAAAATACAATTTTTTTTTATCTATGTTTACCTTTAAATATACATGTAGTATGTACATACATATATATATATAGTTTAATGATTAATGTTTGTTATTTTGTATTGTGTTTGATGACAATCCAGATTTTGGATTTTAAATCAATAAAATCTTTGACTTTGACTTTTAAATGCAAAACAGAGACTGCTAAATACAATCAAAATACGTATGCATGTTTGAAACACATGTCACTAAGGCCCAATGACATTCATCTTGATCTTTATACATAATATATTTATTGATCGCAGTGAGTGCGTACAATTGTTCGATATTCCGATTTTTGATTAGTGTACATATTTCCTTATTGCCAATAATATGAAACAGACAACACATTCTTCTATGTCCATGACTGTTTGTTTATGTTTTATTGAGTAGTCCAAACTCCACGGCTTTCTTCTACACTTCTACATTTGCATTGTCATTCTGTATTTATTCAGAGTAATTTTTATGTCCCCGCCTCTAAGTGGCAAGGACATATAGTGTTACCCATGTCCGTACTTCCGAAATAAAACAGTGTTCACCACTTTTTTTCGCTATTCTTTGAGATATTGACTTGATATTTAGTATGTTAGTGTATAATGATAAGTTACAGACCAAGTTTACGTTTCGTTCCGGCCCAATGATTTTTGGCCGAGCTATGGCCCTTGCACTATGACATTTGGCCAAATACTTAGTTGTCACCACTTTTTTTCGCTATGCTTGGAGATATTGACCTGTTTTTGGTATATAAGTGTATAATGACGATTAACAGATCAAGTTTACATTTCGTTCCGGTCCAATGATTTTTGCCGAGTTATGGCCCTTAAACTTTAACAGTTGGTCTAATACTTAGTTGTAACCACTTTATTTCACTATGATTTGAGGTATTGACCTGATTTTTAGTATGAGAGTGTATAATCATAATACGTTCCGGTTGAATGATTTTTTGGCAAACTTTCAGCCGTGGGCCCCCACTACCCATGGTATATCGACCCCCACCCATGGTATATCGACCCCCTACCCATGGTATATCGACCCCTACCCATGGTATATCTACCCCTACTCATGGTATATCGACCCCCTACACATGGTATATCGACCCCCTTAAGCATGGTATATTGACCCCACCTACCAATGGTATATCGACCCCGCCCCAAACATGGCAGTTTGACCACTCTATCCATGCTATATCGAACCCATACCATGTCATTTTGACCCCCTATCCATGGCATATCGACCCCTTACCCATGGCATATCGACCCCCTACCCATGGTATATCGATCCCCTACCTATGGTATATCGATACCCTACCCATGGTATATCGACCCCCTACCCATGGTATGTTGCCCCCCTACCCATGATATATCGACCCCCTTCTTCTTAAGTTCTTCTCTCCTCGTGAAGAATAGGGCTGGAAACAAGTCCTCTCCATTTGCTTCTGTCCTGGGCTGATCTTACTGTCTCTGTCCATGATTCGAAACCGAACTCTTTCCTCTCCTTCTCGATGGTACGTCTCCGTGTTTCTTTTGGTCTTCCTCTTTTTCTTTTCCCTTCTGGTGTCCAACTGAGTGCTAGGCGCGGGTGAGAATTGGCATCCATTTTTAGTACATGGCATATCTATTGCCAGCGACGTTTCTTAATTAAGGAGCTGATCCTGGCTATCCCTGCTGTTTTTCTTACTTCCTCATTGGATATTTTCATTGGCCAGTAAATTCTAAGTATTTTTCTAAGACACTTGTGTTGGAAGGTGTCTAGCAGTTTTTCGTATCCCTTTGTCATTTTACATGTTTCACTGCTGTATAAAAGTACGGCGATTACATTTGAAATGAATAGTTTCACATTGGTCTTTTTGCTGAGTTGGTTGCTGCTCCAGATCGTATGCAGCTTGTTGAAGGCTACTATAGCATGGTCAATTCTTCTTCTGATGTCTTCATTTGTGCCTCCTGTTTTGCTGACAGTTGCGCTAAGCTATATAAAATCTTCCACATCATCTACGTCCTTTTCGTTGATATTGATATTGGTATTGAGTACTTTTGTTTTTCCTGTATTGATTTTTAAACCAGTTTGAGTAGCGTAGTTGTTCAGAGAGTTTAATTTGCTTTGCATATGGTCTTTACTGCTGGATAAAAGTGCGATGTCATCTGCGAAGTCTAGCTCATCTAGTTTTGATGTCATTTTCCATCTAATGCCTGTGTTGTTATTAGCTGTTGTTGTCTTTCTCATTATCCAGTCTATAACTAGGAGAAACAAGAAGCCCGACATGTTACACCCTTGTTTGACACCAGATCTTACTCCAAGCCATTTTTTTGTTCCTGATCCGTCAACTACTGCACATTCACTGTCCTCATACATGGATTTAGTCATTATAATGAGCTTTTCAGGTATTCCATTTCGACCCCCTACCCATACTATTTTGACCACCCTACCCTTGGTATATCGACCCCCTACCCATGGTATTTTGACCCTCCTATCCATGGAATATTGATCACCCTACCATTGTTATATCGACCCCCGCCCCATCTATGGTATTTTGACCACCCTACCATGGTATCTCGACCCCTTGCCCATGGCATTTTGACCCTCCTATCGATGGTATATCGACCCCCTACACATGGTATATTAACCCGCACTAACCATGGTATGTTGACCCCTAATCCCTCGTATATCGACCCATTCCCATGGTATATCGACCCCCACCCCATCCATGGTACTTTGACGATCCTACCATGGTATATCGACCCCCTATCGATGGTATATCGATCCCCTACCCACGCTATATAGACCACCCTACCCTTGGTATATCGACTCCCCTTTTCCAGGGTATATCGACCCCTACTCATGTTATATCGACCCACCCTACTCATGGTATATTGACCCCCACTACCCATGGTATATCGACCCCTTCACATGGTATATCGACCCCCCTTCCTATGGTATATCTACCCTCTACCTATGGTATTTTAGCCCCCTATCCATGTTATATCGACCCTCTACCCATGGTATATCGACCCCTACCCATGGTATATAGACCCCCTTAACTATGGTGTGTTGACCCCTTACCCATGGTATTGTAATGCCGTCCTCCCCCTCCCCTTTTGTTTTGTTGATCTATGTTTTTGCGTTGTATGACTCTATGGAGTAAATGTTTGTGAGACAATCATAATTTAGTAATTTAGGATTCTTGTTAGTTCAATTTTGTTGGTTTTTATAAATACTGGTGCCTGTCATATGTTGCTTTGTGGAGAATTGTCCCACTTGTGTGATATTATAGGTCACTAATTGTGCCGCCCCGGCTGCCAATGGTAAGAAAGCTACATTATTGGAGTTTGATCAATGAATAGTTGTCAAATGTTGTAGAATGGCTTGGATGAACTGGTCATCAAAGTAACAAACTTGGTCCGGCACTCACGGAGGTGAAAACCGGTTGAAATATTGAATAAAAACCTTTTGTGAGAGATTGTCGGCAATCCGTATGTTACCCCCTGAGTGTAGAAATGTTTGGTGATGTAAATCTTGCGGGTGGATGTCGATGATAAGCTAGAAAACATTTTATTTCAGCTGGAGGTTCTTGTTTACATTTGTCACCGCCGGTTACCACGCCGGTGACAATTTGCTTCGATATCAAGTAAACCGGTGCTTCTCAAATAAAGTCCGGTTAGCAGTTAAAATATAATCCTACCTGGTTTACGAAGTCAGCTTGATATAATTGTTCTAAAATAATTCAATAGAATTGAGCAGTTGGTATGAAATTAAAACGAATGGCTTTATTGTTTATGAACGTCAATTGTTGACAAATGGCCTACCTAATATATGACGTAGGGGGAAAGTCCCTTTATGTTGTTTCCGTGATGATCATTGGTTGAGGGATGTAACGACGTCAGTCGTTGGTTCAACGTGGGTATAAAGGCTGGAACTCAGCCGAAGCAAGAAGCTAAATTGTTTATATCTTCAAGGGACGCTTGAAACGTTTAGAAGTTGGATACCGGCAAAAATGTCTGATAGACAGAATGTATATGATAGAGTACGTAATATGTAATTTATCACAGGATAGGTGACAATGACGGTGGTCTGGTGACATTTACTTGTTTTGTTAGTGGTTGTGGTGCAATTTCTTGGTGCAAATTGTCGGTGTAAATCGTCGTGCAAATTCTTGGTGCAAATTATCGATGTAAATTGTTGGTGCAAATTCTAGGTGTAAATTGTTGGTGCAATCCTGGGTGCAAATTACATCAATGCTGGGACGTATTTAAATTAAAGGCAGGACTTGTAGGGTCATGTCTGTACAGTTGTTTTGTGGAGTGAATAAGTTGTTTAATGTTTTGCTACAGGTTGTCCCTGTATAATGTCCCGAGTATAAGTTGAACCTTTAAGAATAAAGGTTGTTGAATTGTTTTAACGGATAAGATTATATATAGTAAGACCAACCATGCCCGTGGCCAGCCAGACCAGTGTCGTTCCAGCCATTCTCTTCGGATTTCATCTTACATGATTAATACAATATTGAATTACTATTGGATTCTTCCCTCTTCTGTGTATCCCTTCCCCTGTAGCGTATTTGGATTGGTGAAGTCATAACTCACCAATCCCGATATCCTACAGTGAAATAGTGTGCACTCATTGAGCAACTTCCCTACTTTTCATGTAACGTCGCTTTCTCCGGTGACCGACTCTAACACCCGAGGGCCGGCGTTCAATTTTGGTGGCAGTGGTGGGATTTGTTTGTTTCTATAGTCAATTTATGTTGTGTCAGTAAATTTAATTTAAATAGTTGTTTAAAAATTTGAAAGCAAGAAATGGATGATTTTGAAGTTTGTTTCGGCCCGAGTTCTAACGGTCGGGAAGACCAAGAAGAAACGCTACCAAACAATGTAGATTTGTCAAATGATAACCCAGGTGAACAAATAGCAAGGGCGGAGAGAATGGTTGATGAGACGACGTCCGAAATGAAGGGAATGATGGACGATTGTATGTCCGACTTTTCCAATAAAATGAAAGATATATTAGATAATTTTAAAAATAGAATTGAAGCTACGTCAAAGAGCACTCCCGCTCGTCCAATTAGGAGGGGGTGATACTGTCCCTTGAGACAAGACACGAATAGTGGAAATAACAGCAACAACAGTCATTCGGCCGATAGAGGGGATAATTCACATGACAGGACAGACATAAAATGTAAAATAAAGCCACAAATTTATGATAAGAGTGACGATCTTGAAGAATATTTAACTCAGTTCAATTTATTGGCTGAGCTGAATGGTTGGAATTATAGGTCAAAAGCGCTGCTATTAGCGAGTAGCTTGTCTGGGAGCGCGAGGGCCATTTTGAATGAATTAACGGAGAGGGAAAGGCGTGATTTTGATAGTTTGGTCTCCGTTCTTAAGAACAGATTCGGTTTTATAAATCAAGCGAAAGTGTTCAGAGCCGAGTTACAATCTCGGGTCAGATATAGAAATGAGACTTTGCCAGAATTGGCTCAGTCCATCAAAAAGCTCACCCGCCGAGCATACCCAGGTACAACGGCATTAGTTAGGGACACCTTAGCACTGGGCAACTTTATAGACGAAATCCCAAAAACAGAAATTAGGCTTCGTTTAAGGGAAGTAGGACCCAAGACTATTAATGAAGCGGAAAATATCACTGTTCGACTTGAAGCTCTCAGGTTGGCTGACAGTCAAAAGGGCATATCAGTTAGAACAGTTGAGATTGTAAATTCTGATTTGAATAAAACTGAAAGTAGTTTTGAAAATGTAATTGACGAATTGAAAGACGGAATGAAAAGTATAAAAGCGGAACTGAGTAGCATAGCACAAAGTCATGATCAAACTGTCAGGCATTTTCGGTACCAACGCGGTACCCAAAATAGGGATTTCCACGAAATCAGAATGCGCTGAATTTCAATGGTTATGAACCGCGGAACAACCGTGGTAGAAATTGTGGAAACAATAGGCAATTAAATGTAAACCAGTCGGAAAACGGACTGATGTCGAGGGTAAGGGTCAACTTTCAACAGCAATAAATAGACCCAATACTATTATTTCAAATGAAGCTTGGGGTCAGGACAATGGCTGTTTAGTTCTGTTAACTGTTAATTCAGTGCCTGTCCCCACGCTTGTTGATAGTGGTGCTTGTGTTTCGATCTTAAGATACGATATTTTTGAATCTATTCCTAAGGAGAAAAGGCCCCAAGTTTTACCTGTCAGAATTAATCTTTTAACTGCGACAGAGGAAGCCTCAGAATTTATTGGGAGTGTACTTTTAGAAGTAAAGCTGGGTGATAAATTATGTAAACACGAGTTTTTACTAGCTAAAATTAAAGATGCTGCCATTTTAGGGACAGATGTTCTTCATAAATTTAATGTTGATATACTTTTTACAAATGGTTGTTTGAGAATCGGAAATGAATTTATTCCGATTTTTACTAAACAAGGCGACGTGTCTTGTTGTAAAGTATCAATAGCGGAAACTGTTGAAATTCCGTCGTCAAGTGAAATGATTATTAAAGGTAGAGTCTTTGGTCCGTTAAATTACGGTTCAGTTGGAATCGTTGAAACAAAGCAAGATTTTGCGGAGAAATCAGGTTTACTTGTCGCTAGGGCTGTAGTTAAAAAACAATGCCAATGTAATTCCTTTACGGGTTGCAAATTTCAGTAGTATTTTTGAGTGATTGTCAGCCCTTGCCTCGTATTGATGATGCGTTAGACGCTTTAAGCGGTAACAAATGGTTTTCTACCCTGTACATGCGTTCAGGATATTGGCAATGTGGCCTTGAAGAGAGTGATCGTGAGAAAACGGCTTTTGCCATTCCCGGTAGCGGACTTTGGCAGTTTCAGGTATTATGTTTTGGGTTAAGTGGGGCCCCTGCTACGTTCGAACGACTAGTAGAAAAGATATTTTCCGGGTTAACCTGGAGACTATCCATGGTGTACCTCGATGACATAATCGTGTACTCTCGAGACTACTCCGATCACTTACGGAATTTAAGTGAAGTTTGTAACCGATTAAGGCAGGCAAATCTAAAATTACATCCTGATAAGTGTGTTTTAACACAGAATGAAGTGACCTTTTTGTGTCACAAAGTGACAGAAGACGGCATTAGTACGGACGATGCAAAAATAAAAGCTGTCCGAGATCTAAAAATGTCAAAGAAACACGTAGTTTTATAGCTTTCTGTTCTTATTACCGTCGCTTTGTTAAAGATTTTGCGATAGTCGCCAAACCCCTCCATCAATTGACGGAGAAGGGTAAAAAGTTTAAATGGACTGAAGCATGTCAGAAGGCCTTCAGTAACCTGAAAGAGCTTTTCATATCTGCTCCTGTGTTAAGTTATCCTCAAAATGATGGGGAATTTATCTTGGACTGTGATGCCAGTTTCTTTGGGATAGGGGCCGTGTTATCACAAAAACAAAATGATGTCGAAAAACCCATTGCTTACTTTAGTAAAGCGTTTTCTAAATGTGAGACAAATTACTGTGTCACTCGGAAAGAACTCCTAGCGATTGTCATGACCATCAAAAACTTCCATCACTATTTGTACGCCAGAAGGTTCACTGTTCGGACTGATCATGGGTCACTCCGGTGGTTGATGAATTTCAAAGAAACGGAGGGTCAGTTGGTCCGTTGGTTGGAAGTGCTAGGTAGTTACCAATTTACAATAATACACCGAGCTGGTCGTTTACACTCGAATGCCGATGGTCTTAGCCGCCGGTCGTGTATCGATAATTGCTCACACTGTTCCCGGAAGGAGATCAAAGAAAGTTGCTCTGGAGGATCCGAAGTTTTAGTTTCTGCTGAAAATTCAGATCGAGTAGCTTCAGTGGAATCAAGGCAGACAAGATATATGGTTGGAAAGTCGAGCAATGAGTTGAGCGGTATGCACAACGAGGCACTTGCTCCAAGTAAGTGCGTACATACAAGCACATTAGAGGACTTCCCAACGGAATGTACCCACCCTGTGAAGCAAAACGATCCAGATGGCTCATTGGGAATCATAAACTCGAGCATTGATAATACATTGTCGATTCGAACATTATCGCATGATGCTAATAGTAGCATATTGTCTAATAAAAATCGGGTGCGAGTGTGAATCACAAGTGTGTGCTGTAAAAACCAGGGCTATGGTGAAGAGAAAACTAAACCAGACAAAACATGACAGTCTAAATTCTGAAAATGATGAGTTGTATTATAAATTAGATATAAGAAACGAACAGCACAATGACGATTTTTTAAAAGTAGTTTGTCATTGGGTAGAAAATTCTATCAAACCGGATTGGTCAGAGGCATCCAAACACTCTCCCGAAGTCAAATATTATTGGAATGGGTTAGATTCTTTTAAATTAAAAGCAGGGGTTCTGTATAAAAAGTATGAAAGCGAGAGCGGGGATAACATTTTCTGGATAATCGCTATACCGGAAAGTTTGAAAGCTTCTATTTTGCAACACCTACATGATAGTGCAATGGGTGGGGATCATTTAGGTGTTAAAAAGACACTAAGTAAAGTCAGAGAACGCTACTTTTGGTTTGGTCTGAGAAAATTTGTTGAACGATGGTGTCGCAAATACGACGTTTGCTCTAGTAGAAAATCCCCTGGCCGTAAACCGAGGGCTCCGATGCGACAATATCAAGTCGGTGCAACTCTTGAACGAGTTGCTTTGGACATCCTTGGTCCTTTACCAGTTTCAGAGAGTGGACATAAATATGTGTTAGTCATAGGTGACTATTTCACCAAATTTGTTCATGCAGTGCCTATAAAAAAACAAAGAAGCTGATACGGTAGCCCGAGCTTTTGTTAACGATTTCGTTGTGTTATTCGGAGTCCCTATGCAAGTGCATTCGGACCAAGGTGCAAATTTCGAGTCGAAATTATTTCAAGAAATGTGCAAGGTTATTGGTATAGACAAAACCCGTACAACTGTCATGAGACCCCAATCTGATGGGATGGCAGAGCGCTATATGCGAACGATATTGAATATGTTAGCTTCTTATGTACCAAGTCACCAAAGAGATTGGGATCAAATTATCCCTCTTCTAATGATGGCCTATCGGTCCTCTATTCACGAAAGTACTGGGGTAATCCTATGTCAAATGATGTTCGGGCGAAATGTTAATCTGCCGATCGATCTCATATACGGCAAACCTGAAACATAAAGTAAAAATTCAGATAACGCCCTAGATTATGTTGAGGAACTTGAACAAACATTAAAAGAAGTTCATGACCTTGCTCGCAAAAAGCTAAAAATGTCCAGTGATAATATAAAAAAAGTTTACGATCATAAAATTCAACAAAATAAATTTGATGTAGGTGATCCGGTTTGGTACTACCAATATAAACGGAAAGTTGGTCAGAATCCCAAATTGCAACGGCCTTGGCATGGACCGTTCGTAGTTGTTGGGAAATTAAATGATGTGCTGTATCGTATACAGTTGAGCTCAAAAAGTCGAGCTAAAGTTGTTCATCATGATAAGTTAAAGTTGTATGAGGTTGAAAATAAACCCAACTGGTTTTCTTGAAGTCCGCCCTGTTTGATATGTTTGAGGTGTGCTAATACTAATTATGGTACACCAATTTTCTGAGATTGTTTTATACCATACCATCAGTTCGGTTGCATTAATGTGTATTGTTTTATATTTATGGTGTACATGTAGTTGTACAAAGACGATTCATTCTATCGTAGTTGTATACAAAGATTTTGTGCATCTTGCCCATTAGCATGATTAAAGAGTGATACGCTATGCATTTTATATTTTTGATATAAAGAGATCAAGAGGTTAATGCTGAAATTTGCATAGTTCCTGCTTGCTGAATGCCAACATAGACTTCCAATTTGGGGACCAAATCTTGTAGGAAGGGGGAATGTAATGCCGGCCTCCCCCCTTTTTTTGTTGATCTATATTTTTGCGTTGTATGACTCTACGGAGTAAATGTTTGTGAGACAATCATAATTTAGTAATTTAGGATTCTTGGTAGTTGAATTGTGTTGGTTTTTATAAATACTGTTGCCTGTCATATGTTGTTTTGTTGTGGAGAATTGTCCCACTTGTGTGATATTATAGGTTACTAATTGTGCCGCCCCGGCTGCCAATGGTAAGAAAGCTACATGATTGGAGTTTGATCAATGAATAGTTGTGAAATGTTGTAGAATGGCTTGGATGAACTGGTCATCAAAGTAACAAACTTGGTCCGGCACTCACGGAGGTGAAAACCGGTTGAAATATTGAATAAAATCCTTTTGTGAGAGATTGTCGGCAATCCGTATGTTACCCCCTGAGTGTAGAAATGTTTGTTGATGTAAATCTTGCGGGTGGATGTCAATGATAAGCTAGAAAACATTTTATTTCAGCTGGAGGTTGTTGTTTACATTTGTCACCGCCGGTGACCTTTTGTTTCCATATCAAATAAGCCGGTGCTTCTCAAATAAAGTCCGGTTAGCAGTTAAAATATAATCCTACCTGGTTTACGAAGTCAGTTTGATATAATTGTTTTAAAATAATTCAATAGCATTGAGCAGTTGCTATGAAATTAAAACGAATGTCTTTATTGTTTATGAACGTCAATTGTTGACAAAATGGCCTACCTAATATATGACGTAGGGGGAAAGACCCTTTACGTTGTTTCCGTGATGATCATTGGTTGAGAGATGTAACAACGTCAGTCGTTGGTTCAACGTGGGTATAAAGGCTGGAACTCAGCCGAAACAAGAAGCTAAATTGTGTATATCTTCAAGGGACGCTTGAAACGTTTAGAAGTTGGATACCGGCAAAAATGTCTGATAGACAGAATATATATGATAGAGTACGTAATATGTAATTTATCACAGGATAGGTGACAATGACGGTGGTCTGGTGACATTTACTTGTTTTGTTAGTGGTTGTGGTGCAATTTCTTGGTGCAAATTGTCGGTGTAAATCGTCGGTGCAAATTCTTGGTGCAAATTGTCGGTGTAAATTGTTGGTGCAAATTCTAGGTGTAAATTGTTGGTGCAATCCTGGGTGCAAATTGCATGAATGTTGGGACGTATTTAAATTAAAGGCAGGACTTGTAGGGTCATGTCTGTACAGTTGTTTTGTGGAGTGAATAAGTTGTTTAATGTTTTGCTACAGGTTGTCCCTGTATAATGTCCCGAGTATAAGTTGAACCTTTAAGAATAAAGGTTGTTGAATTGTTTTAACGGATAAGATTATATATAGTAAGACCAATCATGCCCGTGGCCAACCAGACCCGTGTCGTTCCAGCCATTCTCTCCGGATTGTAGTTTACATGATTAATAAAATATTGAATTACTATTGAATTCTTCCCTCTTCTGTGTATCCCTTCCTCTGTATCGTATTTGGATTGGTGAAGTCATAACTCACCAATCCCGATATCATATAGTGAAATATTGTGCACTCATTGATCAATTTCCCGACTTTTAATGTAACGTCGCTTTCTCCGGTGGCCGACTCTAGCATCCGAGGACCGGCGTTGCAGTATATCGACCCCATATCCATGGTATATCGACTCACTAACCATCGTATGTTGAACCCCTACCCATAATAAATCGACCCCCTACCCACGCTATTTTGACCACCCTACCCTTGGTATATCGAACCCCCTACCTATGGAATGTTGACCCTCCTTTCTATAGTATATCGACCACTCTACACATGGTATATAGACCCCGCCCCATCCATGGTATTTTGACCACACTACCCATGATATATCGACCTCTTACCCATGGCATTTTGACACCCCTATCCATGTTATATCGATCCGACTACCCATGGTATATTAACCCGCAGTAACCATGGTATTTTGACCTATTATCCATGGTATATCAACCCCTACCCATGGTATATAGATCCCCCTACCAATAGTATGTTCACCCCCTATCCATGGTATATCGACCCCCTACCCATGGGATGTTGAGCCCCTACCCATAATAAATCGACCCCTACCCACGCTATTTTGACCAACCTATCCTTGGTATATCGAACCCCCTACCCATGGTCTTTTGACCCCCCTTTCCATAGCATATCGACCACCCTATCCATGGTATATTGACCCCGATTAACCTTAGTATTTTGACCCCTATCCATGGTATATCGACCGCTAACCATGGTATATCGACCGCCTACAGATGGTGTATTGACCCCCATACCAGATCGACCCCCCTACCCATGGTATATCTACCCCCGCCCCATCTATGGTATTTTGACCCCCTATTCATGGTATATCGACCCCACTACCCATGGTATATCGACCCCTACCATGGTATATCGACCCACTACCAATGGTATATCGACCCCCTACCCCTGATATATCGACCCCTTCCCATGGTATATCGACCCCCTACCCACGGTATATTTACCCCTACCCATAGTATATCGGCCTCCCTACACATGGTATATCGACCCCCTACCAATGGTATATTGAACCCACCTACCCATGGTATATCGATCCCTTACCCATGGTATATCGACCCCCCTACCCATGGTATATCGACCCCCCTACCCATGGTATATCGACCCCCTACCCATGGCATATCAACCCCCTACCCATGGTATGTTGACCCCCTACCCATGGTATATCGACCCCCTTCTTCTTAATTCCTTCTCTCCTCGTGAAGAATAGGGCTGGAAACAAGTCCTCTCCATTTGCTTCTGTCCTGGGCTGATCTTACTGCCTCTGTCCATGATTCGAACCCAAACTCTTTCCTCTCCTTCTCGATGGTACCTCTCCATGTTTCTTTTGGTCTTCCTCCTTTTCTCTTCCCTTCTGGTGCCCAACTGAGTGCTATGCGCGGGTGAGAATTGGCGTCCATTTTTAGTACATGGCCTATCCATTGCCAGCGACGTTTCTTAATTAAGGAGCTGATCTTGGCTATCCCTGCTGTTTTTCTTACTTCCTCATTGGATAATTTCATTGGCCAGTAAATTCTAAGTATTTTTCTAAGACACTTGTGTTGGAAGGTGTCTAGTAGTTTTTCGTATCTCTTTGTCATTGTACATGTTTCACTGCTGTATAAAAGTACGGCGATTACATTTGAAATAAACAGTTTCACATTGGTTTTTCTGTTGAGCTGGTTGCTGCTCCAGATCTTATGCAGCTTGTTGAAGGCTACTCTAGCATGGTCAATTCTTCTTCTGATGTCTTCATTTGTGCCTCCTGTTTTGCTGACGGTTGCACCAAGATATATAAAGTCTTCCACATCATCTACGTCCTTTTCATTGATGGTGATTGCCTGGCTGTTATTGGTATTGAGCCGCATTACTTTTGTTTTTCCTGCATTGATTTTTAAACAAGTTTGAGTAGCGTAGCTTTTCAGAGAGTTTAATTTGCTTTGCATATGGTCTTTACTGCTGGATAAAAGTGCGATGTCATCTGCGAAGTATAGATCATCTAGTTTTGATGTCATTTTCCATCTAATGCCTGTGTTGTTATTAGCTGTTGTTGTCTTTCTCATTATCCAGTCTTTAACTAGGAGAAACAAGAAGCTCGACATGTTGCACATTTGTTTGACACCAGATCTTACTCCAAGCCATTATGTTGTTCCTGATCCGTCAACTACTGCACATTCACTGTCCTCATACATGGATTTAGTCATTATAATGAGCTTTTCAGGTATTCCATTTCGACCCCCTACCCATGCTATCTTGACCACCATACCCTTGGTATATCGACCCCCTACCCATGGTATTTTGACCCTCCTATCCATGGAATATTGACCACCCTACCATTGGTATCTCGACCCCCGCCCCATCTATGGTATTTTGACCACCCTACCATGGTATCTCGACCCCTTGCCCATGGCATTTGGACGCCCCTTTCGATGGTATATCGACCCCCCTACTCACGGTATATTAACCCGCACTAACCATGGTATGTTGACCCCTTATCCATGGTATATCGACCCATACCCATGGTATATCGACCCCCGCCCCATCCATGGTATTTTGTCCACCCTACCATGGTATATCGAACCCTTGCCCATGACATTTTGACCCCCTATCGATAGTATATCGATCCCCTACCCATGCTATTTAGACCACCCTACCCTTGGTATATCGACTCCCCTTATCCAGGGCATATCGACCCCTACCCATGCTATATCGACCCACCCTACTCATGGTATATTGACCGCCACTACCCATGGTATATCGACCCCTTCACATGGTATTATCGACCCCCCTTCCCATGGTATATCTACTCCCTACCTATGGTATTTTAGCCCCCTATCCATGGCATATCGACCCCCTACCTATGGTGTGTTGACCCCTTACCCATGGTATATCGACCCCCTTCCCATGGTATATCGACTCCCTACCCATGGTATGTTGAACCCCTACCCATAATAAATCGACCCCCTACCCACGCTATTTTGACCACCCTATCCTTGGTATATCGAACCCCCTACCTATGGAATTTTGACCCTCCTTTCCATAGTATATCGACCACCCTACACATGGTATATCGACCCCCGCCCCATCCATGGTATTTTGACCACACTACCCATGGTATATCGACCCCTTACCCATGGCATTTTGACCCTCTATCCATGGCATATCGACCCCCTACCCATGTTATATTGACCCCGATTAACCTTGGTATTTTGATCCCCTATCCATGGTATATCGACCCCCTAACCATGGTATATTATAACGGGCCAGGCGGTACTATGGTGATTTATATGGTAAATTTGCTGCCACCACCGGTGTTTAGTACACCGGGAACTTTACACTAGACTTGACCAACAAATCTAGGATGCAGTGCTGAAACCCAACTCATGTCTCAGAAAGTTTTGTCTTTGTTTATTCTTTGTCTTAACATGTTTCGGTTTTTATACATTTTTAGTTAATAAAGTGAAGACAAGTTATACGTTTTATGTGTTTCACCGTTTGATTGAATACTCAATAGTTTTGTCTGTTAGCATATAGTGACAGATAAAGGGCAGTGGGGAAACAGACGTGGAACCAGATACAACATACGAATGAAAATCCATTCGAAATACAGCAAAAATTGTGGGGGTAGTTTCTAATGTGGCAATTTGGAGAAAAGAGCACACTTACTTCTCTTGTGTCAGTGAACACCACACTGGCATCAATCGAGTAGAGAGAAATATTCACACAACCAAACGAAACACGAGAAACTAAAATGATCAGCCTATCCAACAATCAAAACTGACTCTTGTTGGACAGACAAGAAGTGCAGCTATCTCACGGGATAGGAAATGGAACAATATGACAGATCTATGGATCCGGGGGAGACTAAAATTTACCATCAATTAATTGAAATAATCACTGTAGTCCGAGCTGGGAACACTAGATCGAGGATAAGTTGGGCATGTACAATTCAACTGCTGCTCTCTGTAATTGTTCGTTTTGTAGCAATGAATAAAGTAAATGTAATTCAGTTCAGCATAGTTTCTATATATATTCAAATTATTCAACATCAATACAATACAATTCAAAGTCAATCAAGTAACAAACCAGTGTTCAACTTATGTAATATTTAACAAGTTATTAATGCTTAGATTCAATGCTCAATTTACACTGACCGATCTATGTTTACATAGTGGAATGTCGGATTGTCTTTTATTTATCTCAGTTTTATGGCAGGTTGCTTTGATTTATCAAAAGTTTTATTTCAATTGTAAAAGTTATCAAGTAAAGCTTAGTGAAATCAATTTTACGCCAACCAGTTTATGAATACATAAACCGAATTGTTAGCGGGTCCTACTATGAAGAAAATATTAAAAAAAAATTACGCTGACCCACTTCAATATATAAAGGTGGAATGTCAGGAATACTCCTATGTCCAACTTAAGTAGCAGAATCCTATAAAAATCCTATCTCCTGACAACCTAACCAACAAACATAATAAGTGGATGAGCGAGTGTGGGCGTAGGGTGGCATGTCATGGTAAGTTTTATTTCAGCAGCAACAGCAAAGGAAATAAAAATAATTTTGAACTAACCAAACTATACAACTCTAGTCTAAATGCCAAATAAACTCCCTTATTGAATAAAAATAAGAGAATCGGACTCAACCTACAAGCAAACAACTTGTAGAAATGTTTAATGCGAAATGTGTAATTAACCTGAACTAATTTCCGCTCGAACTCATTAGACTACTAATGACATGTCCGGATAAAGAAAAAAATAAATAATCCAAACTGTAGAAAAGTGAATCAAAATACTAAAATAGAACCCGACACATAAAGAATACTCTATGCGAATTCCGGATCTATAATTTGTCCGATTTAGCTTCGATTTCACAACAAAACATTGTGAAACTGTCAAAGAGAAAAATGAAAAAGAAAAAAAAGTTCTTATCTCAAAATAAACTTTAAACTTTCAAGCAATTCCTAACTAACCTATTGAAATGTAAGAATATCCGAATAAATTATCCAACCGCGTGGTACACTCAACTTGCAACAGCGTAAGAACAAAATAGTAAGAACCCAAGATACCGGTCACACACTCACCATACAAGTAAATCCCGGCAACAGTAAAATAAATTGTTCTACAATTCATAAAACGATAGAAAGAAAGTTTCTTTTAACATTTTAATACACAAAATCTTATTTCAATGCCAACAATAAAACGGGATTCTTACATTGATTACAAATAGTCCCGCTAGGTAAACTACATTAATTTGTAAAAGAGCAATGCATTGTGGGATATTTATCCTTGACTGATTTATCACAATAACAATGCCGGCGCCAATACACAAATGTTTGTTTACAAACTAATACAATGTTGTGCGCCTTTACACATGTAGAACACTGGCAGTTCTGAACAACTGAATAATCTATTGAAATACGGGATCGATTTACGTAAGAATTTTAAGCTTTCAGAAAATATTTGAAGCAGAAATCATTACTATCGCCAGTAACTTACAGTAAAATCGGTATTGACAAAAATCAGCTG
>MJUT01051463.1:23761-34918 GCA_002080005.1 Gigantidas platifrons
CGGTATTCTTTAACGCTTTTGATTGCCCCCCTCGGTATTCTTTAACGCTTTTGATTGCCCCCTCGGTATTCTTTAACGCTTATTTAGACTGCTTAATAAAGGAATTCGGTATTGCCAGTTCACTGGGCGACCCTACATATACCCCGACGACACTTACGAAAGGGGAAAAATCCTGGACAAACATAGCTCTGTTTTATGTTCATTTGGCATTTTAACCACATATGAAGAAATAGACCGTCTGTCACTCTTCTAGATACCTAAATTACACAAGTGTCCTTACAAACAACGTTATATTGCTGGGTCTGCTAAATGCACCAATCTCTTTCTAAAATAATAACATTTGTGCTATCAGCGGTCAAAACCGGGCTTTAGGGCAACTGTGACGTTAGCTATTCCAGAGATGATGCAAATCAGATGTGGATTCTGAAAAAATGTATAAAAAAAGTTTGAGGACACCTAAAGGATAGTCAGTAACCGAAGAGGGACGGATAATACAATGACCATAAGAAAAGGTATAAAAAGTCAAACAATGGCCAAATGGAAATGGTCAACAATTGTTTACCAAACATTGAACAGAAAACAACACTCAGTTATTATTTATTGTATTTGCATTTTGACTTAATTCAATAAATACAAATGAAATCAAATATTTTATTAGCTTTATATGCATAGTATTAAATTAAATACACGTGTACAACACCAATGAACACACCCACTTTGTATTATCAAGGGCCTCCTGTCCTCGGTTCTAATAACTGTATTATAAATTATAAGACATGTTAAGTCGTTTGATTTTGTTTTTTGTTTTCTAACACGTCTTTAATAGCATAGTAAAAATAAAAAGTTAAAAAAAAAAGTTTTCTTAGAGATGAACTAAGTGCAGTTTAAACATTGTATATTTAATTATCATTTCATAGTCCCTGTGGGTGAGAGAATAATGATAATGGTATCATATTTAAATCAAGCTTTGTTTGAAAATGTCATCAATATACACCAACTCTTAAAACGCCCATTTATAAAATCAATTTCTGTCTTCGCGATTCTTAGTTTCGTAAGAGATTTTTTTTATAATACGATAGCTACATCACGATAACATACACGTGACTCATTTTCCCCATGTTGAAACACGAAACATCAAATCACGTTCATAGACAAGTGACATGTATTTATCAATCCCAATAGAATTAAATAAGGCAGTGTCTATTCTTACAACAATTTTCAACAAATTGTTGTAAGAATAGCAGCAAATCTTATTCTTACAACAAATGATATTACGGAATCCATTCAATGAGGAAACGAATGTTTATTTAAAATAGCGATCATATATAGTTGCATTGGGTTCCGTTACGATTTGTAACTTTTTTCATATAAATTATTATTTTATGATTACAGCCTTATAATAGACGTATTTTCATATGATTTATGAATAAAATAATTAAATAAGTTAGTTAGATTTTGTTTTATTTCAATAATAAAGAGAAAGGGTTTTTTAGTCATGTCTAGTTGAACAATACTCACATATCACGTCATACTTAATCACAAAAAAGATAGTACATTTAATTTGTAGAATGGACGTATTGTAGTAATACGAAAACATATATAGAGACGTAATGAATAGTGCTTTCAAATACAAACTCTTCACATCTTTTAACGAATTACAAAATTCAATTCAAGAGTACGAGGGAAAGAACTGTGTTCAATTATATAAACGGGCATCTATGTATAAGAAATGTATATAGATCTATATAATACAATAAATATATATGATTAATTACAACATTATCTTTTTTGTTGTAAGAATTGGCTCTAGAGGCTATTCTTACAACAAATTTAATCTACAGGTAATAATTATTTGTTTCTCATTATCTTATCCGTAATATTATTTGTTGTAAGAATAAGATTCAAGGCTATTCTTACAACAATTCATTGAAAATTGTTGTAAGAATAGACACTGCCATTAAATAACAGTTTACAACACAGTTCTATGAAGGAGTCCAATTTAATTTACTGTGTTTCCTAGTTAATACAACATATGATATAGGTCCTTGTTTAATATGTCATCTGCAAACCAGCACAAACCAAATACATCGCACTATTTACTATTTACTTTATTTTGTCACATTTGTCAAAAAAAGTTCTAAGATAATAAAATATGTTTTGGTTGTATATGTATTTTTAATATTTGTCAACTGAGATTCACCCATGGGCATCTTTTGGAGAATTGGTTCTCGATGTTTAATATAGTTGATTTGATTTATTGTGTTTAACGCCACTTTCAGCAATATTTCAGCTAATCATGGCGACCAGTTTTAGTGGTGGAAGAAGCAGGAGTACCCGGAGAGAACCATCGACCATGGGCAAGCAACTGGTAAACTTTATCACTTGCGGCTGCCAGTTGAGTGCACCCTTTTTTGTAATTTACAAAGCCGGTGCGATGTTTAATAGTGAAACATTCACAAAACAAGCACAGTTCCTTGAACAATATGACAGCCAAAATCAGTTAAATGGGACCACATAGATATGAAATCTTCAAAAAATCAGTTTTCACTGAGACCAAAATCTCCATTAAAACATTACACCTCTATGTCTTGATGTTTCATTGATAAATCAAGAGCACCAAATATTGAAGTTTGACATAATTTTTTTGCTATCAAAGTAATCACATATTTTTATGCTGTGAATTACGTTACATACAACACCCTGTGATTTATATTTCCAGAACTACCAAATGGAGCAGTAAATCCTATGAAAAAGGTCATTTTTAAAGAACTATATGACTATATTAATGGAAATTCGTTATAAATTTCCAGACCTAATACTCTATGTTGATCTTCCTAGCTTTTATTTGACAAACTTTAAATAATGTTCTGAAAATTTTAAGCAATAAAAAAAAACGGAATAAGATGCATAACTGATGAATTGTAAATAATAATTTTAACAAATACAATAACACTGAATATTGAACTACAAAAACACACTTGTTTCTTATTTTCAGTGATCGATTTTGATACCTAAGCATAGAAAATTATTTCAGGTCTTGGAAAATTACTATAAAAAGTAACGTAGTTCACGTGAAATTTACGTTTTTCGCAGTATATGAAATAGTAGTGAGAGAATAACACCTACACTTTCTGATAGCAGGAAAATGTAGTTTCAATGCTTGGAACTTTAAACAACTGCCTTAAATAGATACTAATTGTGCAAAATCGTAATTTAATTTGATTGAAAAAATTATCGTCACTTGCATGCAACTGAAACTTTTATCATTTCAAAGTAAACCAACAAATAAACTAATATGTAATTCTAGTGAAAAACTTAGAATGTTTAAGGTTAATAGACATGTAGAAATTGCTGAATAAACACATAAAGAAAATTAATTTAGTCCACACAAGACTCGAGTTGAATGGTAACGTATTTCACATAGATCAGATAGTTTACAAAAAGGTAAGATTTCTGCCTCCTCTTAAAAGAATGATGAAGATTCAACATATAAATAACATTTTCAGTAAAAACTTAATGAAATGTCACGACAATGTTCCTCCCTGTTACTTTATTCTAACATATATATATTAGAAATGAGAAACCCTATATAAAAAAGATGTTGTGTATAACCCTATATAAAAAGATGTTGTGTATATACGAGTTCTTATAGACGGATACTGTTAACATGATTGTGTATTCTTCCCTTTTCATAAATGAATAAATAGATATATTGCAAAACCATGCATGGAATTAAGCGTTATTCTTATAATTGAACATTCATGAACATTGCATGAACGTTTAAAAAAAATATTCAGTGAAATACGTTACTGGTATTAATTAAATAATCAACGGAATGTATGGGGCAATTTTTAGCTCAGTGTTGTTATCTTTCTACATGTGGAAGTGGAGTACATTTTAGCTTCACCATAATGTAAATATGGAGTTCCATTTATTATTTACTATAGTAACTCATGCAGATTATGAAATTCAGCATGTTTTTTAAGAAGGCTTTCATTTCATTAAAACGGACTAATTTATTGCTTTTCCCAAAGAAAAACTCTTTTACATTCGACGAAGCTTGATACTTTATAGTGAATTCACTATCATATTCTAAACATGTAGTTTAATTTACAAAAGTGAATACGAGTAAGTTCATATATGTATCTGATGAACTACGTTACCATATGTGAATTACGTTATCTGTGTTCGCTTGAGTAACTGAGGAAATTGACAGTACTTTCGATATGACAGTTCTTGATTTTCTATTTATAATTTGAGGGATGTTTGTTCTCTTTTACTTTCATTCGCCTTTATCATACACACCATTATTAAGATACCAATCGTGGTATTTAAAATGCTTACCCCAAAACGCACTGGTTTTAATATTTCACTTAAATATCAAAATAAATGCAATTTCCAACTAACATTTGTCTGCAATGGATATTTCCAGTAGAAAAACAGTGTTNNNNTTTAAGAATATTTTATGAATAATATTAAGTTTTAATTTGTCATAGTAACGTAGTTCACGTAACGTAATTCACTTTTAAACATTGTAAATACTTATCTTGTTAAAAGCATGAGATGACATGAATATTTGTATGTACTAATAATCGGGACATAAACATTCTTCTGTCATGGGGATGATTTTATTATTCTTGTGATCTAAGTATCAGTAATAGGAGACAGTAGTTCACGCTCTTAAAAAAATAATTTTTTAGCCCACTTTTCTTGGTTTGCCTATGTGAAATTGTATGTTATATTGCACTTTGTGTTGCATTTTCGTTTAAAGGGGTTCAATTCTTTTCATTTTGGCCTTTTGTCTTATATGCACACACCAATACTGGTTAGGAAAACCCATTTTCAACGGCAGTAACGTAATTCACAAAGAAGTAATGGACACTTTACAAGACTAAAAAAAAAATCTTGACATAACAAATACGCATACCTTGCTTTTTTTAAGCAAAAAAGTATTAAAACAGAGAGAAAAAATACCCGAAAAATAATCGTTTTCATGCATCTTCATGCAAAAAACATCCAATATCGTGGGAACATTTGCAAAAGGACACTGCATTTTTACTGTATAGCTGCTACTTAAAATTTTATAAAAAATTTATTTTCCCAGAGAATCCCACCAAATTTGGTATTTTAATTGGAAACATACGGCTACTTTAATTATCAAATTCATCAACAGCTTTTCATCTAAAAATTATATGTTTTGAGTGTGAAAATGCGTTGGACATGTATTTGTCTGTTGGTCCCACTTAACTGATTTTGGCTGATGAAGGAAGATTGTGAACAAAATTATATAATGAAATGAAAAAGCAAAATCTACTAGAAGACATTGAAGAAAGAGGCATAAATGATATCTTTAATACACCACCACTCACTTTGCTGGTACAGGCACTTCAATTTAAAGTCGCGGGATGAACTAGTTAATCTTATTGAAATCAAGATATGTTCAGAACAGTTATATAAACTGATATTTGTAGAATAATAATGAAAAAATAAATGCATGTTAACAATGCTGGCTTTCATTACTACAAGATAAAGAAATGTCATCTAATCGTGATCGTATGGTAGTTGGATTTACAACTACCTATATATATATATGCAAACAGTGCCTATCACCACTGATGTTGTAATTGTGAGTTCCGAGTCCCGATCAGAGCGAGGTGTACAACATTATGTAATAAAGTTCGTCAGTGACTGGAGAAAGGTCGGTGGTTTTCTCCAGGTACTCTGGTTTCCTCCACCAATAAAACTGACTGCCACGATATAACTGAAATATTGTTGAAAGTGGCGTTAAACACTATACAACACACTATAATTTTGACTAATGGTTATTTAGTTGCAATTGTTTTCAATTTATTCCGTAGTTGAAAGTGTCTCTGTAACATTAGTAACCATAGCAGTATCGGCACTATCCTGAATTAGGATTTGATCTAAAATATTTTAAACTTGTTCATGACTTCTCGGGCAGCGTTTCCTCTTTAATGACTTCATGTGCAGGACACTAGTGTTTGATAGTTCTTGAAAAGAAATAAGAAATAGTTTTGTCAATCAGAGGTCAGGCCAACAAACCTGGATTAAAAGTTGCTCTAAAAGTACCAACCAGGAGAGAACATTTCTGACAAGTTTCTGTGAGAAGAAGTCGACGTCTAGGCAAATCAGAGACCAGAGCAGTCATCTTGGATTTAAAATTAGTCTGAAAATTAACAACACTTCTCAAGGCTCCACACAGAAACATTTCTGACAAGTCTGATGACTTATAGTTTTGCAGGGGAAGAAGTCGATGTCTCAGGAAATCAGAGACCAGGGCAGCTATCTTGGATCTAGAATTGAATGTAGAAAACTAACAACACTTCTTAAGAATCTCCCGAGCAATGTTTTCGGCAAGTCTAGTGACTTGGCTAGCACTAGTTCATGAGAACAAGACAGTATTACAATCAATACGAGGACAGAGAGTCCATCTTGGATATCGAATTGCTACGAAAGTAACATGGCGGGTGCCACTAGTGGAGCAGGAACTGCTTACCCTTCCGGAGCATCTGAGTTCACCCTCGGTTTTTAGTGGAGTTCGTGTTACTCGATCTTTAGTTTTATGTGTATGTTTTGTAGATAGTTGTTTGTTTGGCCATTGTGTTGTCTGTTCTTTCATATACGGATTCTGATTACCCCTTTGGTATCTTCAAACTCTTCTAACAACACTCCCCCGGAGAATATTTCCGACACTTCTGGTGACTTCACATGCAGTTGTGCTAGAGAAAATAATAAACTTGTGTCACCCAATCAGGTGCCATGTCGGTCATCTCGGATTACGAATCGCCCCGAAAAGTAACCACCTATTCTTAAACCCTAGAGAAACATTTGTAGTAAGCTTGTTGGCTGGACATGTGTTTCCCAAGATGTCGAAAATGTGAAAAGTTAAATACACGCTGGGAATTAGACATAATTTTCTCATTTTGGGTTCAAGATGTTCTTTATTAGATCGGTGTACTCAATTGATAACAAAAGTAACGTACTTTAATTTGTAACTCAGTAAATTAATAAATATATTTGATTCATCTTTCAAGCATTAAAATATTATTCTAGAGTTTCAGACACAAATAACACTTTACTAGATTATAATGCCCACTGTCTATGGACATTTAATACAAGTGGTTCTTATTACTGGTTTAGGTACACTGAAAAAATGTTCTGCAGAAATTGATTTGATAGAAGTAGAGGATGTCCATTTTAAAATCAAAAACAGTTTCACTGAAATAAATTACAATCTTTAGAGGAAAAGGCAAATTATACATAGACAGCAAAATGCGAAACAAGAGGCTCACATGAGCCTGTATATTCTCTTGGTAAAAACGATTTATTGAATCATTGCCTATGGTAGCATATACATGAAATGCTATTTTCCAAGGACTTTCAAAACTAACAGACCATGCATTTAGTGTAAACATATTTTATTAAGTAATTCAATAATACAATACAAGCATGAATATGTACAAATTATTCAGATGAATCATTAATAGGATTCAGAAACAAGTTACAAAGCTTATATTAATCCGTTTCCTGAATGCATTTCTATTCCTGGTTTATTATGCAAAAGGTAGTTTTTGAAATCCAATGTTTTCATTTAATCACTGTTGTTCTTCCGATTCCAGAAATGTATTGATGTAAGGTATTTTCTAAAATTTGTCAAATCTGAGTCTTTCAGCAAATGTACCAAAATTGGAACCATATTTTTTCCAATAACAGAACACCTGCATTCAAGATATTTATATTCGCTGTCTTCATGTTAGAAAGAATTGAAATAAATCATTATTACTCATGTTATCCCTTAAACAAGACTAAATTCTCAACAATCCTTTTCTTTAAAAAAAAATTCTCCCAAATAAACTAGAGGCTCACATGAATGTTACTTGCTCATCTTATAGACATTTTATTTAACTTATGCCTATCTTAGCATCTGTTAAATAATGTTGATTCAAATATTTTGAAATCCTATTACCATATTCTATGTCACAGCTATTAATCCTCTGGTTCATAAACTGTACACTTAAAAGGTACTTTCCCAAAATATAATAGGTCTGTGATTCTTCCATGGTATTTACCAAAGTCGGAAGTCAAAACATTTGACACTTCATATACTGAAGCCTATATTCCTCATAAAATGATCCTATGTAAATATTGTACTCCAAAGGCTTGGCACCACCGACCATGGTGGTCTTCATTTATGCAGGTTTAAATCGGTGTGTTTAAGTGATGATGCATGTCATTTATACTTACATTTCAATTACTGCACCAGGCAAGCTTAAAACAGAAAACAGCCTTTTTGTTTGGCACAATGAGGCCTCTATTATCTACTTAGATTTACGATTATAACAAACAATTATAAACTTTGTAGAGGACCAATGATCATATCTACTAAGTTTCTACTGGTTAAGTGGATGACAATAACTCACTTGAATCATTGGGTCATGTGACCTTAAAAGGGAGACAATCATATAAAATAGGCTCTGTCCAATGTAGTACTGTTATGTATTGATATTCTCTTACTTGAGCTAAGCTAATTCTGTTCAATTAATGATAATAAATTTTTGAATTTTAATTAAAGTTCAAATCTTCTGTTTCAGAAAAGAAAGTTCAAACAGTAATGGTCAACAATTGCCCAAATATCAACAAAACAAACAACTACTGTTCATCTCAGATCATTAAGTGAGTGATTGTTATTTAACTTTGTCAGCCATTTTTCAGCTATAATACTGTGAGAACAAATTATATTTTGATGAAATGATGATGAGGTCCCCTTTGTACTATGCCAACACGCTGAGTTGGATTTTTATAGTGCTAGTTCACTGAAACAAAAGGCCCAGGGAGACATGTTGATCCACTGGGACACATTATTCTTCTGTTTTGTTGGGTTTTTATGTAAGACAAGCCATAAAGACAGCTGCGCGTGACCTTGTCTTACATGGCATTGTCAGCCAATCAAATCGGCCGAGTATAATCAATAATCAATTCTACGACTGCTGTAGTAATATTAATTGTCGTCTTAGTAGATCTAAAAAAGCTTCAAATATAAATTTTACCTGAATTTTAACTGATTTCCCCTAATAGATTTAATGCGGTTTTAAATAAGTGTATATTTACTGCATTGCACGTGGCATTGTAATATTTTGTGCAGTAAACATGACATTGACATGCAAATGAATGAATGAAATCGACATGCTTTGTCAGTTTTAAGTTGAAACGGAAGAAACAGGTACTTGCACTCCTCCTTATTGAAGATCTGAGATTTCTTCCACTCGTGAGAGAAATGCAGCATCTTTCCACTCGTTCCGCTACGCTCCACTCGTGAAAAGACGGAATTTCTCACACTCGTGGAAGAAATCCCAGATCTTCAATAGGGACTCGTTTAAGAACCTATTATTCTTATTCTCAGCCAACCATTCTTTGCTCTTACACCTTAATGCTGTGTGCTTAGCAGAGAAGCAAGAAATATCAATATTATATTATTCGGTTTGACAGAATGGGACTTGAACCTACGATCTACCATACTCGACGTAAACAAACTACCCATAACACAGCCAATGCGGTTTCAGATTAATGAAAAATCATGACACAACATTATGCCAAGGGAAGGAATGTGGGTTAGGGGTTATGGTGCTTAATGCCACATTCAACAATATTTCAGTTATATCGTGTCGGTCAATTTTATTGGTGGAGCAAAACGGAGTACCCGCAGAAAAGCACCGACCTGTCGCAAGTCACAAACAAACTTTATCACATAAAGTTTATCGAGTACACCTCACCATGAGCAGGATTTGAACTCACAACGACAGTGGTGAGAGCATAATAAATCCTACGATCACGACACCCACTCAACTATCATACGATCACAACGCCCACTCAACTATCATACGATCACAACGCCCACTCAAGGGATGTGTATTACACATCTGTTTCATACATATCAATAACTACACTGGTTTTGTATTTAATTTACAGTTTTCTTTATTTGTTAGAAATATGATAATATCATTGATGTATAAGTTATAAATATATCATACATATATAAACAACTACATATACAGTGTACCCTGTCTAAACAGAGGGCCCTGGTGGCTCAATGAGCTAGGTACATTTTTGTAGTTGGATTACACAGAGGGCCCGGGTGGCTCAATGAGTTAGGTACATTTTTGTAGTTGGATTACCTAACAACTCATACAAGCTTATCACCAATACGGGGTGGGTTCGCGCCCGGCTTTGTAAATTACAAAAAAGGGTGCACTCGACTCCCAGTCGCAAGTGATAGTTTACCAATTGCTTGAACATGGGCGGTGGTTCTCTCCGAGTACTCCGGCTTCTTCCACCACTAAAACTGGTTGCCATGATATAGCTGAAATATTGTTGAAAGTGGCGTTAAACACCAAAAATCGAATCAAATCTGTCTAAACAGAACATCCTTGCGACTAACTTTTTTGTTCGGAATAGACAGGTGTTCAGTTTATACAGGTGAAATTAACCAAAAATTTCTACATTGGAACTTTAAAATGAAATAAATTGGGTTAATACAGGATTTCTCAGGGTTCAGTTTAGACAGGTTTCACTGTACAATAGTTTATAGAATTAGTATCTACTACAAGTACAGTATACAGAAATAAGTATTAAAATAAATTCATAAGAACCCAATAATCTGCACCAATATATGCAGGGAACAATTGTACATGTATATATAATGAAGACAGTTTAAACAATGGTTGACACCAAATCCACCAATATCAACAAAACAAACAACTACATCTCACCTTAAATCATAGAACACAAAAAAGATCACAAAACATTATGTTGGAAATCTGGGCACTGGTTAGGGACAGGCAGAAATATGAGTTGGGTTAAACAGGTTAACAGGCCTCTAACACCAAAGGTCTAACCTCTTATCAGGCCTCTACCACCAAAGGTCTAACCTATTATCAGGCCTCTAACACCAAATGTCTAACCTATTATCAGGCCACTACCACCAAAGGTCTAACCTCTTACCAGGCCACTACCACCAAAGGTCTAACCTATTATCAGGCCTCTAACACCAAAGGTCTAACCTCTTATCAGGCCACTACCACCAAAGGTCTAACCTCTTATCAGGCCACTACCACCAAAGGTCTAACCTATTATCAGGCC
>MJUT01051463.1:65563-75913 GCA_002080005.1 Gigantidas platifrons
GAAGTAAGCAGTGATGTATATGTGTGTTAGGGGTATCAATGAAGTAAGCAGTGATGTATATGTGTGTTAGGGCTATCAATTTTGCCTCTCTTTCTACAATTTTTGAACTGGAGAAGAGTTCAAGACGTTTTACGTTGAAAAACCTGTGTCTTATCCATTTGTTGTTATGAGAAATTAAATATGTTTAAATTAAAACTGTTCCCACAGTCTGCAAGTTTCTGTTTTTCATTGTTATTGTTGACCATCACTGTATAAACATTTTATTTATAAGTTTTATTTTCCTCTCTTGTATATTTTATTATTATAGTACAAACCTCTTTTCTGAGGAGGAATTGGAAAGCATCTAGATGTCCAAAGTGACAAGCTATATGTAGAGGTAACTGTAAGGCTTTGTTGACTTCTTGGTACTCGGATCTCAAAGTGTACAGATAAATAAGGGTATACCTGAAATAGAAAACAGTAGAACTGTATGTGTAAAATAGTACTAATTCACATGAAAATGTTAGTTTGGGTCCAGTCATGTTCATAGTTTCTGACAAAAAGATTCATTCATTTTCCCATATGGTCCTATGTTAAAAGCTACATACATTTGTACATGTCCTGCCATGGTGACCATCTTGTACTTTCAGTCTATCACCAATATGGCGTGGCTTCGCGCCCGGCTTTATAAATTACAACAAGAAATGTGTGCATCACAAAATACACCCGTCTATATAAATTATCAAACAGTATAATGGTAATTCAATCAAACAACTAATCATGTGACAGTGAGCAGATTATTGTGCGGAAACGATCCTGTTGTCAGAAATTCTATTTATAGTAGTGGTGACCTTGACCTTTGACCTAATGACCCCAAAATAAATAGAGTTCTTCCCCTTCCACAGGGGAATCATGTGGCCAATTTTGTTAAAGATCCAATATACAGAACTAAAGTTATCATGTGGAAATGGCCCTGTTGTAAAAAAATTATATTCATAGGAACAGTGACCTTGACCTTTGAACTAATGACCCCAAAATAAATGGGGTTCTTCCCCTTCCACAGGGCAATCATGTGGTCAAGTTTAGTAAAGATCCAATATACAGAACTAAAGTTATGTGGAAACGACCCTGTTGTCAAAAATTCTATTTATAGTAACGGTGACCTTGCCCTTTGACCTAGTGACCCCAAAATAAATAGGGTTCTTCCCCTTTCACAGGGGAATCACGTGACCAAGTTTGGTAAAGTTCTGATATACAGAACTAAAGTTATTGTGCGGAAACCTGTGTGGACGCTCGCCCACCATACCCAATCACATAATACGGCCTATCTTGAGACAGGCGTATAAAAAGGGTGAACTCGACTCACAGCCGCAAGCGATAAAGTTTACCAGTTGCTTGCCCATGGTCGTTGGTTCACTCTGTGTATGCCGCCATCTTCCACCATTAAAACTGGTCGTCATGATATAGCTGAAATATTGCTGAAAGTGGCATTACATGTAAACCCAATAAACACAAACACAATTTTTCTCCTATGTAGATTTGACTTACACACTTCCTGTCTGTGCAGCATGGTGACACATACTCATGCCATTCTTGTCTACCAGATCTAAGTTACCTCCTTTTTGAAGCAGTAAATGCACAATGGTAGGAACACCTCTTTTGCATGCATAATGTAGAGGTGTTTCTTCAAATTCATTCCTGGCATTAGGATCAGCTCCAGCCTCTAACAGTAGATAACACAGAGTCTGGTCACCAATTAAACAGGCTTTGTGTAATGCTGTCTGTCCATGCCATCCTTAAGGAAGAGAAATATCAACTTCTTCATATACATCATGAAATCTCCAGAAATAATAAGAGATTATTACATGACATTTTCCATATCGGCCCTGGTATTAGCCCGAGACTCCCATATCAAGCCCTACAGCAAAGCTGGAGGGCTGATATGGGTCGAGGGTTAATAAATGTACCAGGGACGATATGGAAAATTTCATGTCATAATATTTTTATCACATATTTTACATTGACCTTTTCCAAGCATTGACTTTTATATTGCAAAAAAGATCTTTGAACTGACAAATTAATTGCGAAAATAACTCCTTAAGAGAGTTGCCTTTGTTCAACTTGCAAATATTTTTGTTTCGAGTCTGGTTTAAAAAATATACCAAACAACGTCGATCTGTACAATGACGTTAGAAACTGTTTGTAAAATCTACACAAGACGTTGACATTTGAATGGAAATTCCTATTCAACGAGACGTATATATTTGAGCTAATTATTCCGTTTCTAGTTATTTAAACTTTATTCCAATATGTTGAAATGTGTTAATTTGATTGAAATACGATTTTATACATATTTTTATGCATCATCTTTCCTTGTACATGTACTTTGAGACCACAGTACAGATACCAGAAGTTGAATTCGGGGGTAAATACAGATATTTACCCCATATTTGCCCTGAGGGTAAATAACCAACACTGACTTTCAGCTATTATTGGACATGCAAAAACGAACATATTGCAACAAAATATGTGATTATGTCTCCTTAAGTCATACCTCATGGTTTTTCCATTGAATTGGCTGGCAATATCAGTAAAATACATGTGTTATCTGACCGAGTTACTCCCAGTTTTGATTGTGATCGCTTGGTAGACTGATTTACAACTACCTGTGCAATCAGAGCCTATCATCACTAATAGTGTGAGTTCGAACCTTGTTCATGCCAAGGTGTACTCAATACATGTGATAAAGTTTGTCAGAAACTTGCGACAGATCTGTGGTTTTCTCTGGTTTCCCCCACCAATAAAACTGACTGCCATGATTTAACTGAAATATTGTTGAAAGTGGAGTTAAACACCATAGGCATAAACCCAAACCCTGGCAGTTTTGACGAGTCCGTAGAAATACCGCAAAGGACCTCCTTAGTGCGCTAAGAACAATAAAAGTGCACTAAGGACATAATAGAGACGTCCTACAAAATGTATGTGCACAAAGAAGGTTGCAAATGAATTGTCAGTTTAAAAAAATCTTATTTGGTCAATTTTTATAATAAAAAGTTTTAAATTAACGACGATATTTGCATTTTTGTTGGCACGCGCCTACTACAAAGATAATCATGTGGTGATTAATACATGTTGATTGTCAATCAACGTCGAACAGGTAAACAATGACAATTAGATGTGAGCTAATTATATAATAAACAATTGTGTATGAGCTTGGACACATGGTTTTTGATGTTGATCTTTAAAACATATTGTTTTTTTTACGATGAATTAGAATAAAAACAAATGTGAAAAAAAAAAAATTTCGCCGGTAAAGTTAAAAAGATCGTGTGTTTTTGCAAGGATTTTTGAGTAAAAGTTTTAGATATTATTTAAACGCTAAATCGTTTTATTTGTCATTCATATCGATATTGCACATTTATAATATACGTTCACTAAGTAAACAAAAACTAGAAATTTCAAACAAGATGAAAAAAAACACCAGGGATGAGACCAGTCTCGTATTGTAATTTCAGTGGTCAGAAAATCTATATTTAGAAATTGCAAATACGGAAGAAGAATGATTTTGCAAACACTTCTGTACAGCTAAAATTCAGGACAAGGATACCGTTCTCACAATACCCATTTAACTGTACAGAAGTGTTTGCAAAACTGACGGGTTTCCACGCAATGAATGTATGCTAACAATGAAGTCTGATATGTGGGCCCTTCGGTGAACTACTTGGTTTTGTTAGTTTTCCTTTTTTTAAATTGTACAACTGCATAAACCTACCTCAAGGCGATGTTCAAGTATCCGTGTGTGTGACGTAGCAAACCACCCATGAGTGTGTTGATTAGAAATTTGTGCTTGTGACGGTAACTATAGCATTGTGACGGTAAAGAAGTGCACGTTATTTCTATTGTAAAACCATCTTTAAATTGATTTCCAGGATATGCGTGTGTGTTTGTGTTTTGACTGGATTATTTTCCATTAATAACGATCTTGTTTTGTGCTATATGAGCCTCACTGCCTGAGTGGCCTACATGTGATTTTTTTCACTCTGGTCACTGCAAACTGGCTGGGTGCACTCGAATGTATCGGTATATGATAAAGCTGACAATTACATCATGAGAGTCAGTTTTTTTCTCCTTGCACAAATATGGAGAAATATACCAACAAAAGAAACTATAGAAATATTCATTCAGAGGCCACTACGAGGTCTTCAACATGTGGAACCCACACCCATCAGCGAGCTTTGAATGGCCCCAACAAAAAATGAGTAATCAATCCATGGTCACAGCACAATGGCAATTCATCATAAGGTTGACTGAAAATTCTAACGAGACAAAGACACATCAATGACCAATGATAATTCCAGGATAGACAGATTTATCATAATGAATTACGCACCACTGACCAATTACATATGGGTCTGGTATTACAGCATTTAATTTGAACTCCTCGGTGCAACAAGATTATGTTATTGATGACTCCCCTTGATATTGTACAAGTTCACCTGTTTCTGTGTCATTTTGATGCACTGTGAACCCCAGGGACGCCACATCTTGTTTGAAATTTCTGGTATTTTTTTTACTTTCAATAGTGAACGTATATTATAAATGTGCAATATCGATATGAATGACAAATAAAACGATTTAGCGTTTAAATAATATCTAAAACATTTACTCAAAAATCCTTGCAAAAACACACGATCTTTTTAACTTTATCAGCGAAATTTTTTTTTTCACATTTGTTTTTATTATATCCTCTCTTCCGTTGAAATCAGTCAACACCTGAAATCGGTCACCATTTTGGAATGCGATGTGACGTGAGTTCGGATGTCGATGATGTCATTTATCCTGCAAACTGCGTCCAGAAATAGATAATGAATTTACTTTCACTTTGATCAAGACAACAATGAGATTTAAACAGATTAGAAAAGATATCTATAGGTTTTGGTGCCAAAATGGTGCCATTTTACTATTACCATTTTGACTTAATAATCAAAGTCAAATATTTCCAGAAAAACACAGTCCGTAGTGGATAATTTGCATATCCTGTGTTTGTTTACATTCCACTGCACAGCTTGACCTATATTTAAAACTCCATTAGGCAACGGAAATGACATTGTTTTCGTTTTGAAATTAAGTAATTCCTTAGACAATTTTCAGATATTTAGCGGGAATTTGTGGGTAATAAATATATGATTTATTATGAATCACATGGAATTGGACATGGATAAAATTGTACGTGAAAACAGAGATATTATCTGCTGAAAACAAGTGACAGCAAATACAATTTAATGAAAAAATGGCGAAATATACAGTGTGGGAAAGGACCGCCCGCCAACTCGCCAAAGGCGAGTGGAAATTTCGGATGGCGAGTAAGATCCACTTTCTACTCGCCGATCTGGCGAGTAACAGTTGTAAGGCGAGTAGGAACTTGAAACCGCTTGCCATAACTCAGGTTACAGCTTTAAAATATCATAGCTCCCAAACAGTTAAATTTTCTTTTAACTGTGTCATTTATCCAACATTTTATTAATCATTGTACTCGATAAGAAAACATTCTGCCATGAGTCATGACACTTCATTTCTGTCAACAGAAAAATTAAGTATACAATCCCGACCCCACATAATTTTGCCAAGGCCGATTTCACTATTAAATGAAATATCGTTTCATTACAAATATATATGATGACTTTTAAAATTAATGCAAATAAAATAATTTGGTTTCGAAATATTTCAAACGAATTCGTAGTGAAAACATAAAGTTAAATATGTTTCAACTGGGTTTACCATACATGTTTTATACCGCGCATTAAAACTTAAAAGATGAAGACAACGAAATTGAGGATGAAGAGATCAACGCAGCTCTTTAAAAAGAGTGTTGATTCTTCTTGACCAAGTTAATGACTTGTCAAAATCTGCAAATTAAATTGTTGAACATTACTGTATTGTTTATTTGGTATTTGTTGGGGAGTTTAAAAAAAAATGTCACTCGCCAAACATGGCGAGCTCTATTTCATTTTGGCGAGTACTTGTTTCAGACAACTCGCCATTTTGGCGAGTGTTTGAAAAAAATGGTTTCCCACACTGAATATAGAAAAAGCAAATTTAAAAATATTGTAGAATACAATCTCCTAGGCCTTTTTGTGTTCCACGCGACTATTTTATGGTTGACCGATTTCAGGTAACGTAACTTGGGCGCTATAACAAAACATATGCAAACAAAAAAGATCAGCGAGCCAACATTTCTTCATCAAATTAAACGATGTTTTGGTATTTTATTTGGCTTAAGTGCCCAAGTAAAGATGGCATTTATCTTTGATATAAATACCAATTTGAATGAGAATTATAAGGAAATGTCTTAACTGACCGATTTACGGTCACATGTGGATAATTCATAGTAAAAAAACAATATGTTTTAAAGATCAACATCAAAAACCATGTGTCCCAGCTCATACACAATTGTTTATTATATAATTAGCTCACATCTAATTGTCATTGTTTACCTGTTCGACGTTGATTGACAATCAACATGTATTAATCACCATGTGATTATCTTTGTAGTAGGCGCGTACCGACAAAAATGCAAATATCGTCGTTAATTTAAAACTTTTTATTATAAAAATTGACCAAATAAGATTTTTTTAAACTGGCAATTCATTTGCAACCTTCTTTGTGCACATAGGACGTCTCTATTATGTCCTCATTGCACTAAGGAGGTCCTTTGCGGTATTTCTACACACCGGTTTTGGCCGACTATGACAACACCCACTTTTTATTTACAAGTCTTATCTGACAGAAGCATGCCAGGGGAGGTGGCTGGTAGAGGTTGCAGTATGTAAAAATAACAACGATATAAGAATTGACAAACCTTTTTCGTGAATTATTTTTGGATTTTGTTGAATCAGCTGGTGAACAAGGGGCACGGCACATGTGCTAATTGCCTGCAACAGAAGCTGAAATTCTGATGATGCACCGGCTTGTGCCGACACGCCATCATTATATGTGACCTTGGGAAATCCAACGGGTGCATGGTCATTTTTTGTACTCATTTTGTGGCTTTCTTCACTTAAAAGGAAGATAAATCATTTGAAATGACATTCAGTTCGCCATATTTACTGTTGAACCTAGAGACCAAATGTATTCATAATTTTGATTGGCCCAAATTATTTTGTTCTCCAATGAACTTACTCGTTTCATAATCAATTGTTAAACAATTGCGTTATCTCCCTTGATTTTGAGCAGGAATTTTGAAAATTTCGGTAAAGCACTGAATACACCAATTGACAAGTTGAATGAAACCAGTTAATTTTGATTATTTGCCATAACTATTGTATGTCACCTAGAGCTCGTCTTATTTTCTATCTTTTGATGTCAAAATTTGATTGTCATTGATCCACAACTTGAAACTTTGAATAGTTTAGAGAAACCACAGGGCCTTGTCACTATCCACGTAAATATATTATCTTCTTCTTCTTTAAGGTTTCCAGTATCCCATCTGTATATGTAGATGATTAATTACTGGTGCATTAGTATTCGGTAAAGCACTGAATACATTTATCAATGCATAAACATGTTTATGCATTGATAGAATATATTTACGTGGGCATACTCGCACCGTTATCCCACCATATACAGATACCTATTCCTCGCTTGTATTCAAGAGGATTGTGCCTTGTAGTGGATATTAGATCATTTATTTTCTCAGCTTGACTATATATATAGGGGCATATTATCCACTACAACACACGCTTGCCCAATCCTCTTGAATACAAGCGAGGAAGATATAGGTATTTGTATATGGTGGGATAACGGTGCGAGTATGCCTTTATGTGGATAGTGACAAGGCCCTGTGGAGAAACCACAGGCACAGAGACACTTTTAAGCAAGGATATGGCCCTCCCCTTATATTTGCATTTTTTGACATTTTGTATTGTAATTAATTATTCTCATTTTTTACTTCATTTTTGACTTGCTAAAAATATGTTAATTGTCAGTCCACATTTTTTTGACTTATGATAATAATGGTTAAAAATAAAAAGAGAAGTCTTCCAACTCTTCAATTGACACTTTGTCTCAGTAAATTTTCCATCAAAATCAAAATTGCTATGAAATCAATTTCTAGTGACCTTACCTAATAATTGTCATTATGCAAATTTTGTCCAAAACTCCAGTCTAATTATTCATATCGTATAATAAAATAAAAACCTTCATTTTTTTTTAGTTTTTTGTTCAAATTGTGTATTCTAAAATAACTGTCCAGAAGCAAATAAAACTACAACTAAATGATTTTCCAAATAACAATGAAAAATCTAGCAAAGTCTGCCTACTGCATACAATGTACATCACATTAGGAAAGTTGTAGTAAATTGTGTTTTTTTCTTCATTTTCATTATTACTAATACTACATTGTAATTATAAGGAATTAACCAAAATAAATAATACATCATTTTGTAGTGTTTAAAAAAAAAATTAATGGTCAAATTCAGCTACCACAAATCTCCTATGACTCGGGGTGACCTCCCATAAATCTCTCTGAATCAGGGTGACCTCCCACAAACCTCCTCTGACTCAGTCAGTAACATGCCACACATTTCCTCTGAAATAGGGTAACCTCTCACAAATCACCCCTGACTCGGGGTAACATTCCACAAATCTCCACTGACTGGATATAATCCCAAGAATCTCCTCTGACTTGAGATAACCTCCCAAAAGTCTCATTTTCCTGAGGGTAACCGCCAACAAATCTCCTCTGATAAGTTAACATACCACATATCTCTGACTTTGGGGGTAACTACCCACAAACCTTCTCTGACACTGAGGGTAACTCCCACAACTTTCCTCTGCCTGAGGGTAACATCCACAAACCTCCTCTGACTGTGCATTCCACAAATCTCCTCTGAATCAGATTAACCTCTTCAAACCCTTGAACTCATGGTAAGCTCCCACAAATCTTTGACTTAGGGTAACCTCCCACACATCTCCTCTGACTGGATAACATTCCAAAAATCTCCTCTGACTTGGGGATATTACCTCCCATAATTGTCCTCTGACTTGGGGCCGGGTGAACTCCCACAAGTCTCTTTTGACTCATTGCAACATCCCACAAATTTCTTTTGATTCTGAGTAACCTCCCACAAATATCCTCTGACTTGTAACATCTTATGAATCTTTGACTGGGTAATCTACCAATCTCCTCAGACTCATGCAATTGTTACTTAATTTGAGGAGGGATTGAAAAGCTGTAGTTGTTATGCGCTTGGCATGGCAGTAGGTGTTGAAATAACTAGTCATTGTTATAGTTTTTATTTCATTTTTCTCTCTATATACAGTATACATGTATATATTTAAAAAATTATTTTTTTATAGAATATATAGATTTTAATATCCTAAGAGATGGCAACCACTGAAGCACCTTCTGAAGTAAAGTCAAAGGTGAAGAAGCACAGAAAAAGAATGAAAGCTCTATATAGTCAGATAAAGGAACAGGTAATTTTTATATTGTGTTCAGCTTGTACTGTCAGATAAAGCATTCAGGTAAAAAATCATTTGATGGTACTTTACAAAATATTCATGTTTGTGTGAATTGGAAATCCCAGATGACCACCATAGCAGTACAAAATTTTAACAAATAACCTGATAAGAAAATTGATGAATAACTAGACACTTGGTTGAACCCAAACAGTATATATGAATAATTGAGTGGTCCTTTACAAAATTTTCTTTTTTAATGTGGATCTGAAATCTAAGATGGCCACCACTACAGGACAAAGATTTAGCATAGGCCTTTTGGTATTTTTTTTTCAAAACTATAATTGAAGCCAAATGAATAATCATTGGATAAAAAATGCTTTTGTTGTGGTGATGGGCAATTGTCTCAGAAACAAACAAATTGTTTAATCAAAAATAATGTATGAGTACTCATCTGGAATTTGATATTTAATAGATGGTTTTTCTCTTGATTTTTTGTAGATGGAATTTTACTTCAGTGATTCCAACCTTAACAGAGATAGATTTATGAAAAAACAAATTGAAGAATCAAAAGATGGATGTAAGAAATTTATTTGCATGAATAGTATACAATGTGCATATTTGACCTCATGTTGCATGTACAGAAAGTTTTAAGTAATTTGACCATCTCTGTAGTGTAATGTTATCATGCTCTTCTTAATTGGCAAAGATCATGGGTTAGATCCCTGGTTGAGTTAAACACAAAGATCATGGGTTAGATCCCTGGTTGAGTTAAACACAAAGATCATGGGTTAGATCCCTGGTTGAGTTAAACACAAAGATCATGGGTTAGATCCCTGGTTGAGTTAAACACAAAGATCATGGGTTAGATCCCTGGTCGAGTTAAACACAAAGATCATGGGTTAGATCCCT
>MJUT01051463.1:110962-132498 GCA_002080005.1 Gigantidas platifrons
CCCCTACCTGAAGTGAACTTTTTAATGGTTGATATCCCCACCCCTAAACCATATATATATTTATGATCAGGGTGACTAGGCAAATTAAATGCCTTATAGCTTAGGCTTCAGGGTGTCATACCCAACCCCCTAACTGAAGTGAACTTTTTAATGGTTGAGATCCCCACCCCTAAACCATATATATTTATGATCAGGGTGATTAGGCAAATTAAATGCCTTATAACTCAGACCCTAGGGGGTCATACCCCACCCCCTACCTGAAGTGAACTTTTTAATGGTTGAGATCCCCACCCCTAAACCATATATATTTATGATCAGGGTGAATAGACATATTAAATGCCCCAAGATTTTTATGGGCAACTCGGCTGTTGCATCTCTGATGCTTTTTTCGATTTTTTTAGTTATTCCCCCTTTTTGAAAAATGCAATTTCTCAATAATTATGTAAATTGCTTGCAGTTTAATATCAGATATGAAAAAGTCGAGCGTCCAGCACCCGTGGGCGGTGCTCTTGCTAGAGGAGATGATGTCTTGTGATTTATATAATGCTAACTCACTGTAGCAACTGTCAACAGGAAGATTTTATCCTGACTAAGAGCAAAGTACCAAGGTGAACTTAAATGTCATTTCACCACCAAGGCTGTTATATAAATTTGAACATTTATCCTTTTTACAAGGCTTCAGAGCTTGATATTTATAACAACCAACAGTAAATAAAATCCCAATGTAGGAAATCTTTGTTAATTCAACCTGTATAAATTGAACACCTGTCTTCTTCTGAACACAAAAGTTGGTCCTAAGAAAGTTCAGTTTAGACAGGTTTCCTCTCTTTACCATTAAACCACAGAGTAAATATTGTAAAGGTGAGTTAAAAAACTGACAATTACCTCCCATGTCAATAAATTGTTAGTTTGAAAATATTACGATTCTTTATAATCATTTTAAAAATTGTACGATTCTTTATAATCATTTTAAAAATTGTACGATTCTTTATAATCATTTAAAAAATTGTACGATTCTTTATAATCATTTTGAAAATTGTATGATTCTTTATAATCATTTTAAAAATTGTACGATTCTTTATAATCATTTTAAAAATTGTATGATTCTTTATAATCATTTAAAAAATTGTATGATTCTTTATAATCATTTTAAAAATCAAAATCTTTGTGTGGAATACACACCAAGTAAAGATGTTGTTTATACTAATATTACTGGTTTTATTCAAAATAAATGCAACTGGAAAAAAAAATATTTTCCAAATAAAATAATAACGGACCAGGTGTAGCATAATTCATGTAACAGGAGCCACTAGTGGAGTAGGAGCTGCTTACCCTTCCTGAGTTAACCCCCGGTATTTAGTGGGATGCATGTTACTCAATCTTTAGTTTTCTGTGTCGTGTTTTGTAGATCGTTTGTTCTTTTGTACTTTTTCTTTTGGCCATTGTGTCGTCTGTCCTTCAATTTACGGATTCTGATTACCCCTTTGGTATCTTCAAACACACCATGTTGACAAACATTTTTGTCATGCACTAGTTTTACTGAAAATGATTTTGATATTGGGATATCTGAAACAAACATCTATTTTTAATACAACCGTGTGAGCTGTATGTACATTGATACAGAAATGATGTACCTTGTAAACGTACGAAAAACTTACCTTGTACAGTGGATCAACACTTAGTGAGAATCCATCCACGCCAGGGATACTGTCTAGATCATCAGAAAACTTACCTTGTACAGTGGATCAACACTTAGTGAGAATCCATCCATGCCAGGGATACTGTCTAGATCATCAGAAAACTTACCTTGTACAGTGGATCAACACTTAGTGAGAATCCATCCACGCCAGGGATACTGTCTAGATCATCAGAAAATCTAGCATTAAATGGAACATTGTGGAAATGTTGGATTTCTACGTCAGGATTTCCTTTATCCTAAAAACATATAATTACATGTTTATTATGAAGTCTGGAGATTAAACATACTGTTTTTTAGGGTGACTTCAAAATCTCGGAAAAGAATCACTATAAACTGAAGAGAAAGTTTAAACAATGATGGTCAACAATTCCATCAATATCAACTAAACCAACAACTTCAAATCATTGAACACAACAAAGACCTGGATTTATATCTACCAATCAAATCACTGTCCACCACTCAAGTTTATGAATTAGCTTTCTGCCAGTGACGGTGTGTAATCCTTACAACGTTGTGTGACGATGTTTGTCAGTCACTTATGACAGGTTGATGTGTTCATGTATCTTAAGTCTAATCTGGAATACAGATGACATTTTACAAGTTGATTCAAGATTGCCGAATTTACAGAAAAAGTGTTGGTAATACTAGCACCTTATTTATACTTAATCTAATTAATCTGTGGTGTTTGTTGTTCTTCTTTTCTATTTTTATTTGGCGTTACTTGTCACGGCAGTTATGAATGTTGAGACAAGCATTACCCTTAGTATCACTAGTCTGTGATACTAGTGATAATGCAGGTCAAGGCCTTCAAAACTGTTTTTATCGGTAACATCATATAATGTGATTGACGTCACTGAGTCAGTAATATCAAAGGAAAAAAAGTACATATATAGATTAGCCATAAAATGACATATAACCACATCACTTATAAATTGTCAAAAAAACGTTTTTGTGTATTAGTTACCAGTATTAGAAATCTATATTGAAGTTTTGGACTGGGCTGTAAACAACCAAACTGTGGTCCATCACTGTAAGTCTCTCCTGTTGGGTCAAAGGTTGGAATAAACCCATCTCTGCCTATTAAAAAAAACAATAACATTCTAATGGTAGAGTGTCAAATTTTATATGTTTACAACATAAAGAGTCAATACTGTTGCTATACTTATCTCCCCTTCTATGGTCAAATTGTAGAAGTTGATGACAAGGTCAAATGTCAGGCAGATGTCAACATTGATGACACATCAACAAGACAACAGACACAGTTACCCCAGTGTATCTACTATGATATAATGACTCGTCTTGTAAACAATGTCTTTAAATAAAAACATAGAAAATAGAGACAGAGTGAACTGACAACTGACAACTGACAACTACTGTATTTAGTTTTGTTAAAAAAAATGCATTCATTAAAATTTCTTTTAAAAAACTGCCACTGTTAATGTGTATAAATTCTCCACAGATTTCATGTATTAAGGTATTATAATTATTATTAACAAAATAGTATTACCTGCACAAAGATAGACCTTCTCTACTGTAAGAGTGTATGCCTCCCTTAAATCTTGTGATGGATTCCACAAAACTCTTCCATAAAGAATTTCACCTGTTAAATGTAAAAATATCTTCTATCACTAAAACCCATAAACTATAAAGACAGTTATATGTTCTAGGCAATAAGTTATAAACTCAGTTAATAAAATATTTGAGGAGTGTAAAATTGATTGTTTCCCTTTATATTCAAAATATATAATATACTGACATTGTTCAGATCTATGAAAGCTTTTAAAATAAACAGCTGCGCCAAGGGTGCATGATATGCCCGTCGTCAACATTCATACAATATTTGTAAAGACTTTCTTTCCCATAACTCTGGAATGAAAAATCGAAATTTCACCAAAAAGTATACAGACCGTATGACTATCAATTCCAATAACTGTGCAAAGTTTGAAGTGAATTGGCCAAGGGGTTCTCAATTTACAGTGCGACATACGAAAAATCGCCTTCAATTTGATGAATAAAGTCCCATAACTCTGGAATGAAAAATTGAAATTTCACCATAAAGTATACAGACCGTCAGACCATCAATTCCAATAACTCTGTGAAATTTGAAGTGAATTGGCCAAGGGATTCTTAAGTTAGAGTGCGACATGTGAAACGGACAGTTGGACATTGGTATACCATAATACGTCCCGTCTTAAAGACGGGCATATAGAAAATAACAGTGTACATTTTTTCAGCAATAAAATCCTTGCTACAAAGGACTAAGGACACAAAGTGATGGCAATACCTCACATGACTATTTGAGGTAAAATGCTAAAAAAAATGTAATAAACAAATAATGTAATTAATTGATTATCCACCTGTACTGTTCTGTTTTAGTTTTTTGGTATCTACAGGAAAACATTGCTTTCATTATACCCACCGCAAACAAAGTTTGGGGGGGTATATAGAAATCACCCTGTCCGTCCGTCCGTCCGTCCATGTACCTTGTAAGCGCAACTCCTCCTAAACGGCTGATTGGATTTTTATGAAACTTTACACACTTGTAGTACACTACCTGCAGATGTGCATGAAGGAATATGGTTGCTGTCCAAAATTGAAAAGGGAAGATAATTCAACTTATACTTTCACGAAAAAGGGGGGTATGTACCTTGTCAGTGCAACTCCTCCTAAACGGCTTATTGGATTTTTATGAAACTTTACACACTTCAAGTACACTACCTGCAGATGTGCATGAAGGAACATGGTTGCTGTCCAAAATTTAAAAGGTGAGATAATTCAACTTATACTTTCACGAAAAGTGGGGGGGATGTACCTTGTAAGCGCAACTCCTCCTAAACGGCTTATTGAATTTTTATGAAACTTTACACACCTGTAGTACACTACCTGCAGATGTGCATGAAGGAATATGGTTGCTGTCCAAAATTTAAAAGGGGAGATAATTCAACTTATACTTTCACGAAAAGGGGGAGGACATGTACAAAAAAATGTACCTTGTAAGCACAACTCCTACTAAACTACAAGCGGGGGGTATCACTCAGTGAGGTCACTGACAGTTCTAGTTTAATTTAGTCATCCCCACCCTAAAATATATTGTACATTATCTGTATATATTACCTGGAGTAAATGATTTATCATAACCAGTGTCCACTTCTACTGTTCTTGTGTACGGGTTCTCTAAGAATACTTTCTTATTATTGGTAAGTTCGAAACTGGTGTCTAAAGAATATACTAATGGTACAGGTCTGTTTGACTGCTGGAAGGCTATTGGTACCTCAAACCTGTCAAATATATGTTTACATAATAAAATAACAATTTTAACTACAGTTTGGCCTAATTTAGGTCAAAGACCAATTGACTGCATTATTGTGAAAGTTTGTGTGAATGAGCAAAATCTAGTGAGGATTATGTACAGAATGAGATGTCTACCTAGGGTCTATTGTAGGTCAAAGACCAATTGACTGCATTATTATGAAAGTTTGTGTGAATGAGTAAAATCTAGTGAGGATTATGTACAGAGTGAGATGTCTACCTAGGGTCTATTGTAGGTCAAAGACCAATTGACTGCATTATTGTGAAAGTTTGTGTGAATGAGTAAAATCTAGTGAGGATTATATGTAGAGTGAGATGTTTACCTAAGGTCTATTGTTTTAATTGTTGATTTAATTAAAAAGGTTCAACAATCACTGCCTCAGTTGTGTTATTGTAAACATGTCTGCCTCGACTGCAGTAGATCGTGGGTTCCATCCCCGGTCGTGTCAAACCAAAGTCTAAAAGTGGTATTTGTTGCTTCTCTGCTAAACACACAACATTAAGGAGTAAGAGCAAAGACTGGTTGACTCAGATGTCAGGAATAAGTGGAGCAACATGTCTATCTGTGGACTGGTGTATAAGTGAGCTAGCAAAAATAAAATTTCAACTCAACTCTTTAGTCTAGACCAACATTCTGTATCTTATCTTTTCATTATATAGTCCAAATATATGGTCAAGTACAATATAAAAATGTCATACATATATATATGTATATTTTTTAAATGATAGAAAAGTACATTTCTTACCTCTGTGGTGGTTTAGCTGTACACGGTGTCTCTGATGATCTATAAATCTGAGTTGACTTCACTAAACAAGGAACCAGTTCTATAGTATATCTACCAGTATAGTCCTACAAAAAAAATTAAAATAAATACTAGATTATATTGCTAAGGATTGCCAAAAAAGGTAGGTGATTGATAACACTGTTTAATTAAAACAATGGAGAGTTCTCTACAACACTACACCAATTTGTGTGCAACAGTTGTCATTTTGCTCATGCGCAACACTTGCATGATCGCATCATATTACTAAGGGCCCATTAAACTAGCTTAACTCTGCCATATTTCAATGGAGTGCCTGTACTAAGCCACAAAAGTAAGTGGTCACATATTTGTGTGTATTAATTTTGCCTGTTTCTATGATTTTCAGATAAGATTCTGTAACTGTTCTGATGGTGTGGTATTTCTATGATTTTCAGATAAGATTCTGTAACTGTTCTGATGGTGTGGTATTTCTGTGTTTTTCATTTTATCAACCCTGTGTCAGTCTTTGTACAATACACACTCCTTCCTTTCAAAAATAAATTGTAGTAGAAATTTTTAACATTGATGATATTCTGTTATTGTAAAGTACTCACCTAGCTATATATATGTATAGGCTACTCCAATTATTTAATGAAGAGAAAATATAGTATCACATGCATGCACATCTGATTAAAATATATTTGTTTATTTTATTTTTTCTTACAAAAATAATCTGAAAATTAAAAATCACTGATCCACAATAAAAAATTTTGAAATGATCTCAACCATTATACAATGAAATGATCTTAACCATTATACAATGAAATGATCTTAACCATTAGACAATGAAATGATCTTAACCATTATACAATGAAATGATCTTAACCATTATACAATGAAATGATCTTAACCATTATACAATGAAATGATCTTAACCATTATACAATTGATGTACACTTCATTATGAATGCCTACAAATGTACAAACCCTTAAGTTATAATCACTTGTAGCTCTCCACAACTGATGAGGACTATCAAACGTCTGCTGGGCCCATACCAATGTTAGATCAAAGGTTAGAGGTAAACCTAAAGGAGCTGACACTTTACTCCTGATATCAGGTAAAGTATGGTGCTCTGGTACATACATTCCTACAAACAAAAATATACATACATTTGTATATTAATATTCAATACGAATAACCAGTCATTATGTTTTAAGTCTATTTGAAAGCATTATCCATCAGCCACATTTTATTACGCTCATTTTTATGAAAACTGTCGTTATGGGTTTGTTCCGTAATTGTTCTGCATTCAGTGGTTTCCATTACGATAATTAAATTTTCCTATTAGCTGATAAAACATATTATAAAAGATACAATCTGTTGATATAACATTTATCTGATAACTCGTGGGTAATTATCTGAAAACTCATGGGTAATTATCTGATAACTCATGGGTAATTATCTGATAACTCGTGGGTAATTGTCTGATAACTCATGGGTAATTGTCTGATAACTCATGGGTAATTATCTGATAACTCATGGGTAATTATCTGATAACTCATGGGTAATTATCTGATAACTCATGGGTAATTATCCGATAACTCATGGGTAATTGCAATCCATTCTTCCTCTTATTTTCATTTGCAAGAAAATATTTGTTTCTTTTTAAAAGCTGTAATTTACTAGGCTGTGCATTTATGAAAACTTAAAATTTTATGCAGTAAATATTTTAAAGACTGCAGCATTGATGCATAATGGTCAATGTAAAATGCAGAATGTGCAAATGATTGCGAATATCCAGAAAGATTGTGACCTATATGGAAGGATTGGCAACTATGACTATATATTCCCCTATATTCCAGAACTCAAATTTATCACCTCTAAATTTTGCATGTGTCTTGAAGTCTATCACAAGCTTTCCATCTCTTCCCACCAGTACTTTCAGCACTTGTAAATCACCAGCTATTTTGCCTTCACTCTCTAGACCTGTTTGCCATAGTATATTACTATAATAGAATGAAAACTCCATCTCTGTGTGATGTTGTAGGGAGCCCCACCCTACAGGTGCCATGGTATACAGGTAGTAAACATACAGGGGAACTCGTACTGTTAAGTAAGTCTTTCCTCCATGTTTTACCTGCAAATAAGAGTATCAATCATAAAATACAAGTTAAATCTTAATTCCAGTTACCATAACAACCATACTAGTTAATTTTTTTTTTTTTAAATGTGTCTTTATATCACAAAAGCCCTTGCTTCAGGTTCTTAACTCCAAAACACAAAGTCAAACTTGGCCTGACTTCTATGGTCCATGACCTTGTGTATAAATTCAAATGATTATGCTTAAGAACATTATTGAATGGAGACCTGAAAAATTGGGTGGTTTTCAGAAAATCAAGGGACATTACTCCAGAAAAGAAAAAGTATTAATAGTCAAAAATCAAACTTTTATGGTTACTGACCTTTTATATCAATTTCAAATGGTTTGCTAAAGAGGAACATAAATCATTGAACAGAAACCAGAACAAAGTATTATTCTTCAACAGTATTTCACTTCTATCGTGGAGGGAGGTTTGATTATTTGAGGATTATTGACCTGCTGCTGAGTGAGTCAACTTGGACAGGAATCAAATATGCTAACAACCACATTTAGCCTGTTTTTGCTTTGTATGACAAGGAGACAACTTACCTGAAAGTCTGAAACCACTTTTCCGCCACAAAGATCTACAAGATTGGTCATGTGATACCAGGCATCAAATCTCCACATACAAGATTTTAGATCTAAGTGTCTGTACAAATTAATTGTCTTATTTTCTCTCACACTTGGATCAAACTGGTACGGAAAATTATAAGTCTGTGGAAACATGTGATCACTGGCTAAAAATCCACTGTCGACTACATTCCTCCTCTCTCTGTCTGTGATAAGATTGGAGCAGACGTGTTGTTGTCTGTAAACTGGGTCAGATAATACAAATCTAAGGTTATGAAGTGGATGTGTAGATATTAATGGCAGATGACCATCCTGATGAGGAATTCTGATTGATATATGCACTCTATTTGGATGTCTTTTATCATCTGGGCCCACATAATCCAGTTTTGCCAAAAACGACTGTGCTCCATACATATCGTTTGTCCTACCATAAACAGGTGATTTACATATTCCACTACTGCTGCTGATTTTGACCTCGTTACTTTTGGATGGTATTCCGGGATTGGTATTCCTATGTAGAGGTTGGGCTACACATCTGACATGAAAATTTGGTCTAAAGTACACACTGTCAAGGATCTTAGTCTCGACACTGGTGAAAACTGTGTTGTCTGTAACGGTTACAAAAGGTGATCTTGTCCTCTCATCTGTTGTAGGCATGGCAACCTCCCAGCTATATAACATGGATGTATGATTGATACCAGTCTGTTCACAGAGAGAGTGTGTCGAAGAGTATGATGGGTAATGAACGTCACATGGCTAAAAAAAAGACAAGTTGATAATTAAAGTAAAATATGTTTGTAAACTTTAGCTACAGTAAATAATAGTTGATTTGGAAATGGATGTGAGAAATAGCTATCTTATTATTTATAACAAATCATGATAGAAAGGGAATGTATGATCTGACCAAGTTCGATAAAGACTGCAGGAAGTGAAGATAATGTCATAAAAACCAATTGTGGATGCTGACTCTTCATCAAAATAATAAAGGACTTTGACTTCGTAGGACATTGCCTAAAAAATAATGTCAACAAATTCATTATTGAACTATATATAACAAAGTGAAAATAGATGCTAGTGTTGTCCCCTGTCCTTAGCTTTAGATTTAAACATTCTTTATTGTCCAAAATATGACAATTGGAGCAGTCACAATTTGTGCAACTTAGTAATATCATCCTTAATTCTTTAGAATGTTTAATGGAGGACCTTGTTCTTTTTACTTTAATTTAATGAGTTGAACAGGCTCACTCACTTTTTCAAGATTACAGTAATCAACACTATAAAATCAGTGTTTCCTTTTGCGATATTTTTTAATATAATCTCATCAATACCATCTTTGCTGTGTTTTAATTATATGTACTTACAGTAATGCAAACTAAAGGATAACCAGGACCTGGATCCTGTTCTTCTCCCAGCTCAACATTGTCATAGTGTAGTAAAGATACAACCTGTAAAACAACAACATAGAACTGAACAACTACAACTTACGAGCCTCACCTATGCTGGTTGATGATTGGATAAAAAATACCCCCGCCCAAAAACAAATGCACTTAATAGTCAGTATAGGAGTTCTATAGAACCAATTATGATAAATTTGCTCACCAGTTTTTAAGAATTTTTTGTGTACCTTTTTCCCCATTAAACTACGTGTATATCAAATAATGGCAATCATTTATGATTTACACAGGAAACATTCACTTTATGAAGTATCTTACAATGATCGTTCATGGACACCGCAAAACTATGTCTAAAAATCATGGCCATCTTGGTTTTGGTTAAATATGGCAAGCAGTGGTGGCCATCTTGGTTTTGGTTAAACTATGTCAAGCAATGGTGGCCATCTTGGCTTTATCTTAATTATGTTCAACTGTGGTGGCCATCTTGGTTTTTCCATTTACACAAAACATCATATTCTTTGAAATACACTATCCACTGTTAATATAGTATAATGTAAAATAAATTAAACCATGTGTCTTGAGCAGTTAAAACAAAATGAAGAAATTTTGTAACAAAATCATTGTTGTTGAGTCAGCAATGATCTATAAAGTTTCAGCTAATCTGAAATAAGTGCTGCCGATGTTTTTAAGGAACAACAATACCGGTATATAGGATATTCATTTAATACATACCATTGGTGGAGCGGGTAAGACCAGACTACCAGAGACTTCATCATCTAGAATCGTGACTGTTGTAGATACAATGTCTCCAGGTTCTGCTCCTCTTAGACTGTTCTGATCCAACACAATGTAGAAGGACTCATGCCATTCTGTGTCACTATTGTAAATGATGTCTACAGAAAACTCCACAGATCTTACACCTAGAAAATAACAAATGTTACTATATAGGAAAAATAACCTTTCCTTTGAAGCTCTATTCTTTAGCGCTGTTCTAGCAATGATCGCATGGTAGTTGATTTATATCTCCCTATGTAATCAGCACCTATCACCACTAAAGTTGTGGGTGCGAATCAGGATCATTGTGAGGTGTACTTGATACAGTTCATGTTATGCTATAAAGTTTGTCATTGACCTGTGGCAGATCAGTCGCTTTCTCCACCAATAAAACTGTCTTCCACAATATTACTGAAATATTGTTCAAAGTGGTGTTAAACACTAATAACCCCAACTCTTTGATTTTTACTCCGATGCTGTTTGCAGCTTATTAAGAGTAGTTATTGCTTGCACATTGCATTGGGGGGGGATTCAATCCTATCTATTATCTTTCCTTTTTACTCATGGCAATTTAAAATTCTTATTTGATGCATTACAATATATGTGGTATAAAAAAGTATCACTGGTAACCCACCACTGATCACATTACAATACTCTCCAGTCATCACACTGGTAACCCACCACTGATCACATTACAATACTCTCCAGTCATCACACTGGTAACCCACCACTGATCACATTACAATACTCTCCAGTCATCACACTGGTAACCCACCACTGATCACATTACAATACTCTCCAGTCATGTGGGACACTTGAAACAATTACATTCGTTTAAGGGTTGTCCCATTACTGACCCTGCATTTAGCAGTTGCTATGGCAATTACAAGTATCCCATGTGTGACGAGTGAGCATGAATAGCCATGGGTTACTCATGATGAAGAGTAAGCTACCTGGTTTAAACTCCAATATGGTACTTTTAGCATTATAATCTAATCCAGAAAGAGCTGACCCATCCCTGGTACTACATCTAACTACAGAGGTGTGATTCAGATCTCCTATCCTGATCACCATGACTACCAGTGTAGATACAACATCAGAAAATACTGGTTCTAATATGCTGTAACCTGGTTCCTTGAACTGTACTCTAGGAACTGTAAAAGATATATAAATTGTTGAGGATTATAGCAAATTCAAATGGTTTAAACATACATTTGTATATGGTAAACTTTAAATATTTGAATAATCTGAGGTCAACTTATCTACATAATATTAAAATTCCACTTTATTATTACATGCATTAAAACATTATATATTGACGTTGGACATCCAGGTCTCAAGAGGGAAGCGTTGGGATCCACATTAACCAGTTTAACCCTGCCACATGTTTGTGCCTGTTCCAAACCAGGACCTGGATTTCCAATATCACATGTTGTGTTCTGTGAGTTCAAATGAGAAGTGATTGTTCCTTGGTTGATATTGGTGGAATTGATGACCATCACTACTTATACTTTCTGTTCATAATTGTAACAGTTCATTGTAACACTGTGTCTGGACTGGTTTTATAAATCAATAAACATTAATGCAGTAACTACTTCCAGTCAAAGATTTATGAACTTGTATGGAAGTTTGATGAAGTAATTCAAAATTAGAAAAAAACTTGACATTAGGAACAGCCTAATTGTTAATGATGGAAAGGGTGACCTCTCTGTCTCACATTCAGTGACTTTCATTGTAGGCAAGACAAACATCAATTCTAAATCCACTTTATTAATAACAAAAATCATAATTCAAATTCATTTTCATTATTATCAAATTATTAAAGTTCCATTCTTGTATAATGTTTTAAAAATTATTAATCAACAAAAAAAGAAATCTGTGAATTATTACTAACCATCATTTTCGTTGATAATATATATTGTTGTCATAGTAACTTGTCCCAGTTCTGCTTTACAGAATTCTGTCCCCTTAGGTTCTGCTAATTTAAGATAGAATAATTCTTTGGGTTCATAATCTGTGTCATCTACAATGTGGACTGTACAATTCTTCACCTACAATGAAGTAAATACAACATACATATTACTGTTATAGTATTTTTATTTGTTGGCATCAATTTTTGTGGTTTCTGTAAAATGCATTGAACTATGGGTTCTTGAATTTGTAGCTTTGAATACTACATGCGACGGTCTATGGGAAAATTGTATTCCATTGGATTTTAGTTTTCGTGATTTAAGTGAAGCATGAAATTCATGAAAATTAGAGCCCCACGATTAATGATTTATATGAATTATTAGTATTTTTTTTGCAAGACAAGGATTATCAGGTCCATATCAGATGATCTCGAAGATCGAATCTGATATGAACCTGATAATCCTTGTCGATCGAAAAAAAATACTAATAATTTTTTTATCAGTAATTTCACAATTTTAACACAGCTTTTTTATTTTTTTTGTTGTGTTTTGACCTTTTTTTGAATGAACGGCTTAGTGACGTCACGTTAGACCACGCATGACAAACGATCAACAGCTGATTATTTCTTGTATCATGAGTTGGTGGTCAACTGAACGTTGTTACTAAATTTATCGGGTAGTAAAGATCAAAGGAAACTGTAACAAATTACCGATAACACAGTATATCATTGTTTATTTATAACCACTCTTTCAGACATGTTGCCACCACACTTTCATACATCTAGCAATCTCTCTTTCAACACATCTGCCAGACCTATTTGCCTTTTGTCTTTTTGAACAATAACACATATTAAATGTTTAAAGTATATACAGTCAACCTTACCCTAACACAGCTCACCTTGAATTAACAGACAGTTGTGTACTAGCCTCAAAACAGGAAAAAAAAGTTCACCTGTTTCTAAAGTTGATACAAATAAATTGTATGTGCCAACAGGTATGTATATTGTCTATAGATATATTCACAGTGTGATTAAGTTATTTTTCTAACCATTACCTGTTCTCCTGAATGGAACATGATTCTGGAGTTTTCTGTAAACGGTCGTTCAGTATAGTCCATCATTACGTGAGCTGTATTCTGTCTGGTATAACATATAACAGAGGAATCATACCTCAGATCACCAGAACGGTAGACAGGGATATGGACTGACCCTAAAGATTCATCAACCGTGTACTCTTCTGCTGTAAACTGCATTTTAGGAACTAAAAATGTTAAAGTACAAACAAGTATTAGATGAGTCTCAAGATTGTTCTTATTTTATTTTGAGGTTATATATAGTATATAAAACAAACACTCTTCTCTATAAAGTTTGGAATATCAAATGCAAAATATTAATTTATTTCATACATCCTTCTTAAAAAATAGAAGGTTTGTTGTTTCTCGATCTGCAATTTGAGAAGAGGGTATGTAGGTAGGTAATTTCCCCAAAATATTTCAAAAAGACACATTTTTTCATTCAAAAACAAACTAAAAAAGGTAAAAAAAAATGTAATAACCCTAATTAATGTCTTTTTTTATGAAGATTGATACATGTGAAATTTGAAGGTAATGGATAAAACTTTATGACTTTTAGACTATGTGAGACAGATTGTATTTCAGTTGTGATAGGTAACAAAATAAATTTAAAAATTAGTATGCATTATAGCATTTTTTTAAATATCAGATGATTTTACTTACTGTCTAAAGCGTTGTCATAGATACTGACTGTGGCTATATATGGCATTGATAGAATGCTGCCGATTGGTGAACTGAGGAATACTGAAAATGTCTCATTACCCTCTAATTTTGGGTTAGCTTCATCATCTAAAATGGTCAATCTACATTTCTGAAAGATAAAAATCTGACATTTAGTGAGTTACCGTAATATCAAGTCTATTATTTGCATCAGGTGTGTAAACTGCCACAACTATTTAACAAAATAATTTTAGGATAAAGTCTATTTCGTGATTATCCTAATCATCTACAGAAATTGACCTTGAAATGGAAAGTCAAAGATTTCCATAGTACAACTTTTAATCAGTATTTTCATATCCCTTCTTCACTGACAATGCTATCTGACAAAAACAGTTTATTACATTGTGATAAAAGATGGAATCTATTGGAAAATTATGTCAGTAATTCACTTGCAATATCTTCTGTCATTTTTCTGATAACTGTTTCTGATTGGATACAGAACAAATTACAACCTCATGAATATGTATATTAAAGAATAGCAATATTAAAATTACAGCAATGGGAGAAAACTCTTATCTTTAAACTTGACTGAATTTTTTTACCTGAGTAGTCTCCCCTGGTTCAAAAGTTATTTGACTGGAGCTTGGAATATAATCTTGTCCTGGAGAGGCAGATGGTGGCTTTGACATTCTTGTGGCACACCAAACCACAGAGTCATGTGATAGATCTGACCCACTTCTTATAACATCTACTTCCACGTCTCCTGAGTTTTCATCAAAATGATAATGAGAAAGTGACAAGTGGATATCAGATTCTGAAAATGAAATATTATTTAATCAAATACAGTGTTATCTGAAATTAAGTGAAAATTCAGAGTTTGTGCTTGGTACAAAATCAATTATGTGAGAAACTAGAGATATTGTTATTTTAGTGAATCAAAACATATGTCTCCACTTCAACTGTCTTAAACATATGTGGTCAATTCAATATAAAAACAATCTTAAAAAGCAAACTGACAATATCTCTATACATGAACAATATTTAAAGAAGGAAATTATTCAGGAAAATTTAAAATAATTTTGTGCCTTCAACAAAACTTAAATAATAATTCCTACCATCATTAGGTCCATTAATTATAACTGTAGCTTTGTCAGCTGGACCAACAACTGTGTTGTAAGTAGGGGCAGATAACCCTAATTCAAACTGCTCTTGTCCCTCATACTCACTATCATCTATTATCTAAAGAAAACAATACATTAGTAATGGCACAAATAAAGGTAAAAGATAACAAACTTTTATACTAAATAAATCTTTATAGTAATAATGGTGGCCATCTTTGATGGAGAGCAGGATTATTCAATTTTATCCAAATTTGGATTAAACTGGTTGAGTGGTTTCATAGAAGAAGATTTGTAAATTAAGGTGTGTCAAAATTCAGTGTAATTTGCATATATTCTGTAAAAAAAATAACAAGTTGAACCAAATCTCATAACATATTGTCAGACTTCTCATTAAAATACAACTACTGTTCAAATTTCAGCTATAATGAATGGGATGGCTTTATTGGTTCTGTATGTTTTTTTTTACCCCAATGTTCTATGCATAGTAAGAGCAGACCTTTCAGTTGATTAGATGGTTCATCTGATAGCTGATAGATTTTTGAAAGCAGATACCCTAAGTTACTTTTAACACAAACAAATGTCACCAACCACAATTTTTCATTTTTTGAGAAATATACCTTGTAATTCCCATTTAAAATGTAGGTGAATTTGTGTATACAATCTTTTTATTGAAATATTTGAAGTCAAAAAGGGCAACAACTTAGTACAAATCATCCTAAACAAACCACCATGAGGTAGGCAAATCTGCATAAAGTAATAAACAAACATGTAAAGTTTTGAGGAATTCACATTTAAAATGGGGGCCCAGGTGGCTCAATGAGTTAGGTCGTTGGATCTAACAACTCATACAAGCCTATCACCAATACGGCGTGGGTTCGCACCCGGCTTTGTAAAGTACAAAAAAGGGTGCAATCGACTTGCAGCCGCATGTGATAAAGTTTACCAGTTGCTTGCCCATGGTCGGTGGTTCTCTCCGGGTACTCCGTCTTCCTCCACCACTAAAACTGGTCGCCATGATATAGCTGAAATATTGTTGAAAGTGGCATTAAACACACAAAAATCAAATCAAACAATCACATTTAAAATGTAGGAAGAGTTATACATACAAATGTTTTGATGAAATACTCAAAGTGAACAAGGGAAATAACTCCTTCAAAACTGATCTAATCAAACTCTTGTAATGATATACAAATATTCATATGGTAGTAAGCAAACATGTTTGGTTTTTCATTTGGGAATATGGGGAAGAATGTAAATAAGAATAATGTTCAAGCCAATAAATACCTTGACATCACAGCTTGCTGTAGTCACTCCTTCTTTAAACGTCACTCTATATACATTAGTGTGCCCTCTAGATATGTAATCTGACCCTGACTCTAGGGACGTTAGACTGCTCCCCTTAGCTGTCAAACTAGTAGTAAAACAGACAACAGACACACTTGATCCTAAATCACCTGTAAATAAAACATTATTTAATAATACTTGATCCTAAATCACCTGTAATTAAAACATTATTTAATAATACTTGATCCTAAATCACTTGTAAATAAAACATTATTTAATAATACTTGATCCTAAATCACCTGTAATTAAAACATTATTTATTAAAGTAGAATTTAATGTACTACATTACTACTTAACATTTATGGTATTTGTATGAAACAACAATGATATAAAGGTGTTGAAGACCATCAAACATATCACTCAGCACTAGTGATTTAAGAGTCAAAAGTTGAAATATGAAAAGTCAACAGATGTAGACAATGACGAAACCTGCAGTGGAAAAGAGGATTGGAAAGTGGTGACCATACCTCACATGATATTTAGATGAGGCAATATTATAAATATACAATCAAACCTGTATTAAGAGGTCACCTTTGGGACAACAAAGAAGTGGTCTTTTAAGACAGGTGACCTCTTAAAAGAGGTTCAATTTGTATGAAATATTATATGACAGGACAAAAAAAGACCTTTTAATACAGGTGACCTCATGGGCAGGTTTGACAGTACATCAATTACTGAATTGTACAAAAACAAAGTGTTACCTGTTCTGATCAGACTAGCTGATACCAATCCATTGGTTTCATTGACATGGTAAACTAGATCTTTGAACTGTATCATTGGCTCTGTAAAGACAGTCAAACATGCAGCATTAGAATTTATTGAGGACATAATAAAATTGAAAATAAACCCTCAAATAATTTGACTATAATATGAAAATGTGCAAAAGAAAGATCTGAAATTGTTTTGTAAATGGACAACACCATTGACGAATTGATTACGTTTAAGAGCCTAAATCCCATTGTGACATCCTCAATTTGTTTTGTTTATGGTTTTAACAGTATTTTAACATGGAACAAACCAAAAAGATAATATAGGACATCATATTAGAATTTCGAATAAAAATTTTGAAAATTTCTAATGATATTTTTGATGATTTCAATATCATCATTGCCAATCCCACCTATCAAATCCTGTATCAGGCTTTTAAAAATGAGTAAAATACCATATAAATGTGAAATACGTTAAATAATCAGGACATGACAGCATCTGCTGACAGGTTTCACCATATGTAACTAAAACAAAATAATTTTCAGATAAAATTGACACTCAATATCATTGTACTTCAGTTTGTTTATTTTATAAAAAAAAAGTCACTTACTGTCCTCGTCATCAGAAATAGATATCACGGCTGTATCCCTTTTTCCTATCAGGCTATAAACAGGTTGTAACAGTTTAATAGTAAATGTCTCTGGACCTTCATACATAGAGTCATCATTGATGATTATATTACAAACTTTCTGGTCCTGCCAAGCATCAAACTGGACTTGGCCTGAGTTTTCTACATAATCCTGGTCTCCTGGTCTGGTAATGGTCGGGGTATATGTGGCTGTGTCTGGGGAAGTTTTACATGTGACCACACTGTACTGTAGAACAAGAAACAGACTGAATTATTAATATCTACAGCTCTTGATAATATTGTATATACAGTCAAATCTAGATACGATAACGTAACCCTCATTCCGCTTATGCTCCATTTAGGGTTACGAATCGATCTCATTCAACGTATGGGAGCAAATTAAAATATTTGTTCCGTGATTATTTCAACTTTCTTTTTGCATATCTGGTCATATCTTATTATTCCCAACAATTTTTAAGTAATGGTGATACAAAATAAGTGTTGCAATCCCTGTTTCTATCTTCAAGACCGGTTTTGTATTTGAAAATTGTTATTTGTCCGCCATAACACCTTACGTAGACTCTCGCGATGGGCAGAGCCTATCCATATATGCCAAATATGGAAACTGTTACTATGAAAAAGTTGATTTTACTATAAAATTGATCCAAATAAGGATATCTCAAAAACGAGACAAGTGCGTGTGAACTAGCAACTTGTAAACAAAATGTCGGACAGAAAGAAGATTTCATGCATTCAAATTTTCAGATGGATATACCAAATACCATGGATAGCTGCAGCGATTATTTAACACCTCAAGGTTTACCTAAATATATTTATCTTTCACCCCCGTTAATTTTTCCAACCACTTACAACGGAATTAGGACAAAAAACCGCCCGGTGTGAATCACTCCGGGCACTGCTCCCATACGTTAAATGGGATCGATTCGTAACCCTAAATGGAGCACAAGCGGAATGAGGGTTACGTTATCGTATCTAATTCAAATCTATATATAAAGGCCAGTCAAGGGAACCTGAAAATGTGACCTTTATGTACAGTTGCCCTTTCTATACAGGTTAAGATTATATGCACTATTCATTAATGAGAAAAATGAGACTGCCCTTTATAGACAGTGATTTGTTATATAGAGGTGCCCTTTAAGGCAAGTTTTATGTAATGCTTTTCATTCTCAATTTACAAGTAGGAAGTTTTTTTTGTTCATTATATTTTTGAATTTATTACTTCTTAAGAGTGTTTTAAAGGAATATTTTAATATTGAAATTTGATTAAAAAATAAAAATGAAAAAACAAAAATGCTTTGGACCAATATTGACATAGATGCTTGAAAATTCTGTTACCACTATACATGTATATGTAAGGAAAATAACAAATATACACACAGGGGAGATAAGTCCTCACCTGTTTAAGATTCCCTTTTTTAATGACTGGTACCCTTATAACACCTGCTGACTCTGTGACATTATAAACAGGGGAGATAAATTCAATCACAGACCACATGATATGGAACATGTTGTTTGATACACGATTTGGCTTGCTGTCTATGAGGTCAAAGGTAAACATGTCTTCTGTGACGTCATCTTGATTAGTTAATACATAACTAATTACTTCATGGTCAATATCATCTAAAAATAGAACAAAAACCTAAGTTTACGTTAAATTTTATCATGTGTATGCTTAATCTAAGACTTTACAGTAACTGTAAGATGAAAGACATCAATAATTGATAGTTTTCTCATTCATGACATATCATCAGATTTGAAACATGAGTAATATATGTATGACATATCACTGATTGAGCTGAAACTGCTTGTCCTGCCAGAGTCCACCTCCAGTATTTAGTCGGATTCATGTTGCTCAATCTTTAGTTTTCTGTGTAATGTTTTACAAATCATTGTTTTTCCTTTGGCCATCGTATTTTCTGTCTTTCAACTTACAGCCTCTGATTATCCTTTTGCTATCTTCAAACTTTTCTTAAAACTGTTTAAAACTTGACCACAATCCATAGGTTGTTTCTATCTGGGTGAAAAATAAAAAAATGTACAAAAAATGCATATCAACTAGGACTTACCTCATAAAAACGTGAAGAGTAAACAATGTGTACTTAGTGTATATGTATTAAAATCACTCTTACTAGAGTTAAACACATGAAACATGCAAACACTAGATATACTACAATTATTCATCTTAACACAAATAAAGTAAACACAGATAAAAAGAGTAGACGTAAAATATGTCTAAGTGGTGTTAACTTTTCATTTACTTTCTAGTAAGTATAGTCTGCACCCATCTGTCAGTATTCCTATCAAAAAATCATATTAAAAATTGTAATAAAGATATGAAATATATTGTAAAAACTATATTATTACCCTGTGTGAAGGAATAAATAGCTATAGTTGGGTTAGCTGTGTTTTCCAGTCTGCCGTGATCTGGACCTCTAGTTATAACAAATGTAAGGTCTTTAGATGATGTATCAACATCAGTGGCCTCTAGTTCTCTAGGTGTTATCAAGTTGTAGGCCTATAAAATATGTATATATATTGTAATGTATTAAAGTCAAATGGACATACGATTTTATTTTAAATTATCAGAGTATTTATGGTGTCTGGCAGCACAATTTACAAACAAATACATGTACCACAAATGGACCATATTTTACTTACACAGAAATAACTTATCTGAGGTCACGATAATGAGGTTTTACAGTACCAAAATAAATAAAGACAACAGTTGAAAGAAATAACAATATGGTCAAGAATCAGTAAGCTCACACAGGGAATGTGTTACTAAAAGTAAAATTTCATCATTATCAGCTAAAATTTCAATGAAACTTGCTTCAACAAACAAAAAGTGAGCCAATGTAAAAATTATCTTGGGACAGAAACTTAGAAGATTGCCTAATTGTTCTAGAAACTGTAATCCTAAGTTACATATAATGTAGATACAAACTTACAAGATTGCCTGATTGTTCTAGAAACTGTAATCCTAAGTTACATATAATGTAGATATAAACTTACAAGATTGCCTGATTGTTCTAGAAATTGTAGTCCTAAGTTACATATAATGTACTATGTAGATACAAACTTACAAGATTGCCTGATTGTTCTAGAAACTGTAACCCTAAGTTACATATAATGTAGATATAAACTTACAAGATTGCCTGATTGCTCTAGAAACTGTAATCCTAAGTTTGTCTTTAATACTGGGCTTCCATCATCTAGTGGTATAACATCTATCTTAAAATCCTGTAAATAATACAAATTATATTGTCTTATTAAATACAGTTGTCCCCTTCTTATAAGGCCACTCCCATCAAAGGTCATCATCTTATAAGGCCACTCCCATCAGAGGGCATCATCTTATAAGGCCACTCCCATCAAAGGGCATCATCTTATAAGGCCACTCCCATCAAAGGTCATCATCTTATAAGGCCACTCCCATCAAAGG
>MJUT01051463.1:143421-174053 GCA_002080005.1 Gigantidas platifrons
TATTTTACCTGATAAGTAAATGATCCACCTTGTTGTATTGGTTTATTTTACCTGATAAGTAAATGATCCACCTTGTTGTATTGGTTTATTTTACCTGATAAGTAAATGATCCACCTTGTTGTATTGATTTATTTTACCTGATAAGTAAATGATCCACCTTGTTGTATTGGTTTATTTTACCTGATAAGTAAATGATCCACCTTGTTGTATTGGTTTATTTTACCTGATAAGTAAATGATCCACCTTGTTGTATTGGTTTATTTTACCTGATAAGNGGCACATATCGATTGGAGTTTTTGCTGTGTACATTGACACCGGAAGTTTAGTGCTTTACATTCCATTGAAATCACGTGATCTGGCAGACGGAAATAAAAAAAATTTGACGGAATGGAAATGATTTGAAAAAAACGTATTAACTTCCATTCTAAGAGCACCTATTGTGTAGTTTGAAAGAAATTGTGAATTCATCAGTATATTGATCTCATATTACTTTTTCTAATTCTTAAAAAACTAAACAAAAATGTAATTCACATCTAGTCATTAAATATAAGGGAGATGAATTTGTCAAACCAAACTTAACATGTACCCAGGGGAGACAATTCTGTTTTACCTGATAGGTAAATGATCCACATTGTTGTATTGGTCTATTTTACCTGATAAGTAAATGATCCACCTTGTTGTATTGGTTTATTTTACCTGATAACTAAATGATCCACCTTGTTGTATTGGTCTGTTTCTACTGAGTGGATCATTGATGTGATCTCTTCTCCCAAACACACCTACAAAATAAACAAAATATATTCATGATTTATTTTTAATATTCTGAATTCAAAAGTAGCTAAACCTTGATTACCACACTTTTACTATGCTGTACAGTAAATAAAGTCACACAAATATTCTTATCAAGTTATACATTTTGTAATTTACTATAAAGAATCATATTCCTCTCATTTCAGTGGTAGATTTTTCAAGCATATATTATCTTTTCAAGAAAGTCATATTCAATATAAATTTTGGCAAATATTTAGATGTAACATGAATGCTATATAACATTTTTCAACAAAAAATAGCATGTGATGATGCAACAATATAAAAATAAGACAAAAAAAAAAAGAAGAATTTCCACAAATACAGTGGTAAAAGCCATACCATGTTGTGGGACGACATCCACCTTTAGCTGAAGCTGGTCAGGACTGGTATCAACATCAATTACATACACAGATGAATTAGTTACAACAACAGCTTGATTCTCCTTGACAAACAACTGTTCCGTGACTAGTAACGGTTCCTCATCATTGATTAACTACGGAAATAAAAATAAAACATTAAGATGAACAAGAATCACTAATCATGAATGTACCTCTTTTTGTACAAGATATCCCCTCCACCAAAAAAATTAAAAAATCTCCCTTCAAATACTTATATGGACTTATCTTTTTCTTAGCCAATTAACTTTACCTCTTACATGTATGGTTGCCATAGTTACAATTAAAAGAGGAACATACAGGTGTTCATAAAATCTTAATAGTACAAGCTCAAACTCTAAATTTATTTTTAAACTAATACGAAACCACCAAAATTAATATCTGCCAATAAATCAGATTTTTAGAATTGCAAAAATGTGACACTGTAGAAATAAAGTGCTATGCAGTATTCAAACTTGTCATGAGTTTTAGTATGAACTAGAAGCTATCATAAATATTTTACATTTTGACTCTTTACATTTCTTTTTTCAAACAGGGAAAATAACATATTAAATGTTCGACATTATCAATATATAATTTTATTTTAGTTTAATAAATTAACTTTCTGAATGTACAATCTTACCAATATATTTATTCTGAAATGTTGCATTGGTGATTTGTTGACCCCGTCTGTCACAATAAACAGAAATTCATCAAACACTGGTTCCTTGTTTAAATGGTCTGACTGGCTATAATGAATATAACCATCCAGTAGATCTTGTACAAAGAAAGAGGTGGTGGGTGCTCCGTTTATCTTCTCTGATCCTTCAATATCTGTCAAAGACAATTTTTTTAATCATAAGTCTCAATATATATCAAAAATGTTGATATTTATTATTGTAAATATGATGGAAAAAAAACAGAAATAATTTGTGCCGTTCATGATTTATCGTCGGAGTTTTTAAATGAGTTACACAACGAATGCCTCTAGTGTTATATTTTGTCATACTATATAAACAGAATTTTATAAGGAAACAAGAGAGAAAAATCATCAATTAATTGTTCCATATGCAAAACATTTTGTGAACCGATGAAAAGTACTCTATTAGAATCTGGCCCTAACATAAATCTGATTTTTTCACAAAAATAATTGGTTAAAATTAGAATAAGAACTCAAGACTAAAGACATAATTTTCATGAAATCAAAGCTAGATTTTAACTAATCAAAGTAACCTGATGCTACATAACAGATTCCTACCTGGTTTATAAGACACTAAGGTTCCAAACTTTGGAGGTGACTCAAGTTGTATCATTAGATCAGACAAGGCTGTATCCTGGTCTGTTACTCTGATATTGTCTGTTGTCAATAATATCTTACTACCTTCATCAACCTTCAATTATTTTACACATAGATTTTCATTTTTAAAAACAACATTGACATCATCACAGGGAATGACTTAATTAAGTAGACTATGCTTTGCTGTTACTGTGACATCATCAGTTTAGAACCACATAATATTTTTCTAATGAAATACATTAATTTTACTTTCTGCTGAGAATATTATGACATTATTGCTATTGCAGATTAACACTCAAGCTAAGGTCATTAGTGTAAGAATATAACAAGTATAAATCTTCTTGTGAAATTGAGATATTTTGAGACAATTTTACAAATTAAGTCAAAACCACAAATCATATTTAAATTTGTATATACAGTGCTTAAAACGAAACTGGAATGAACTGCAATTTTGTATAAACCAGACTTGAAATAAATTCCCAATGTAGGTAATGTTTGTTAATTTTACCTGTAAAAACCTAACAAACAATAATTACATATACAGACAAAAACAATTCAATTACATCATAATCTATTTCACCGCAAATTATGAAAATATTATGTAACTTTGTTCTGATGATGCTGCAGAATGATTATTAGTTACAGGGTAAGTACCTATATATAAGTATAACATGATTTATCACATCCACATCATGTTTGCAGTTTATAATTATTTTATTTGATGAATGATACAAAGAGGATCAGACACATTAGTATTACCGACTTATCTTCTCCTTGTCTTCATGTCTGTAGATGTGTTCAAAAGTTTTTTCTGATAATCATGGTTTTAAGGAATAAAAATAACTTTTTTTTTTCAATGTACAAATAAAGTGAAAAACAAAAAAATACCACAACATTGGAAAGTCCTGCTAAAAATTATTGTTAATCAATTTCACTTGCGAAATAATAGAGAGAAAATCAACAGTAAACCACTATCAAAGGCAGAATGAAAATGTAAATCTATAATACAAGACAATACCTGTACTGTAGGTCCAACAAATACAGCTGGTGCCCTGTTATCTACTGGTTCTATAACAACAGACAGAATCTGATTGGGTAATATATTTCCACTGCTGTCACTAACATTAAATGTAAGAACTTCTGTGATTGGTTCTGTTCCAATTTCTTTGTCAGCCATGTATCTGTAAACATAATTAAGAAATAAATCATGGAAGCCAGAATGTGTTGGGAGTTTTAACATGGATTGGTGGATATTAGTATTTTATCCCAAGCCAGAAGCGAGGGATAAAATTTACTAATATCTGCCAATCCATGTTAAAACTCAAAACACATTCTGGCTTCCATGATTTATTTCAATTCTGATATGTATAGGAGTACAAATACGGTAGTATACTTTGATTGGAAGACGGTAATTTATACATACGCTTGAGGAAAATGTCGCACACAATTTATGTAACTCAAATAATACTGCACCCTCTATCGGCATTATTCAGGTCACAATTTATGCTGCCAATGGAAACGTCAGTCACATTCATCGGTGCATGTGCTAATGAGATAATACGAAGAAATAATTCTGGTTTTTTTTAACAAAGGGAAAGAGTGAGGTCATGTTAGAATCTCTGATAATATTATTGAAGTAAAACCATTTAGCAAGAATACTGACAGAAATATGTTCTAAGTTTAATGACTAGTTTGTAAAACGGGTCACAACACTGATCTTTTTTTTGTTTGTAAAATTTAATCCCATTTTTTTTCAAACAATGTATATAATGTTTCTAATGTAAACTAAAGAAACACAGCTCATCTGTTCTTTGTAATAAAAAAAAAGTTAAAATCTTAATTTAGACATCCATTGACAACTCAACACAAAGTAAATAAAGTCAAACATGCCTTAAAGGGCACCTCTATATAACAAATCATTGTCTATAAAGGGCACCTCTATATAACAAATCATTGTCTATAAAGGGCACCTCTATATAACAAATCATTGTCTATAAAGGGCACCTCTATATAACAAATCATTGTCTATAAAGGGCACCTCTATATAACAAATCATTGTCTATAAAGGGCACCTCTATATAACAAATCATTGTCTATAAAGGGCACCTCTATATAACAAATCATTGTCTATAAAGGGCAGCCTTATTTTTCCCATCAATGAATAGTGTATATAATCTTAACCTGTATATAAAGGCCACATTTTCAGGTTCCCTTGAGTGGTCTTTATATACAGGTTTGACTGTAGTTACAGTATTTTAGTACAACAGTATAACTTTAACTCTATAATTGTGTTTGTATATCAGAGATGAAGGTTTAATAGTTCTCTTAAGAAGTGAAAAAAGAACAAAGGTGATCATTTTTTTTAATAAATGGTAAATAATTGTTATTGCTGTTTATGCAATACCAATTAAAAGGGTGCAGTAAAGTTCCCTTTGAGTTTGACAGTCATATTTAAAATCAGGAGTCTCAACATATTAGGTTATTTTATAGACAATAATCTATTCTTATAATTTCAGTGAAGGTCTACTGTTTAAACTAGTATTACTGTGAGCACAGCTCACTAAGATATACCCCCCGTTCCCCACATCAGTCTAACCTATTTCCATAACCAAAACATTACTGATTGTTCCGACCAAAAATGAAAGGGATCCTCCTCTATTACCCAGCCAATGATGATCCTCCTCTCTTCACCGGTAAGCTGCTGATAAAATTTCAAAACATTCTGAGAAACGCTACTCAAGTTATCATACGACATAGGGTAAAAATCCTATTTTCCGTCATATCAAGTCCAATAACTCTGGAATGGCAAAAGTGAAAATCATCAAAGATGAAAGGGATCCTCCTCTCTTCACCAGTAAGCTGCTGATAAAATTTCTAAACATTCTGAGAAACACTACTCAAGTTATCATACGACATAGGGTAAAAATCCTATTTTGTGTCATATCAAGTGCAATAACTCTGGAACGGCAAAAGTGAAAATCGTCAAAAATTAAAAGGATCCTCCTTTCTTCACCAGTAAACAGCTGATAAAATTCTAAAATTGATTACAATACATTGAAAACGTCTACATTTGTGTGTGATTTCACGGTATTTGTTGCCGTTCATCCACAAATGTCACATTATAGTTCAATCACTTTCAGTGTTACTGTGTAATCGTTTGACGATGCTTATTTTGGAGAAATTTGGGAAATCATGTTTACTGATACTGGAACTTACCGTAAGGGGTTGTCGGAAATATTAAAACAATGTGGTGATACCATATCCTGTAACAGACAGGCTACTTTCTTTAATTTCAAATGAAAATTTACAAGATATTATCGTGTGTAAAGATCAAAGGCAAAATTTAAGAATCATATACATTTGTATAAGCTATTTTACCTGATATAATTATTGTTGATATCTTGTTGTGTTATGATATTTCCCGTCATGACAACGTTGATCTGTTTATACACCAACTGACCATTGATAGGAGAAGCCATTAATGTTATTCTTAGGTCTTCATCATTATCATCTTCATCCATAAAGCCAAAATCATCTCGGTTAATCAGGATTGTCTCCCCTGATACAAGAAAACGGTAAAGGTTTAATATGGTTGAAATAATTCACGGGTCTGTCCTAAAAGAAGTCTTAATTTGCTGGTATGCTCATACTATAACATGACCGCAAAACGTTTGTGCTCATATAAAAGGATTATTTGTTATTTTACAATTATGAAAAAAAAAATTGTATTGTTTGTTTCATGGTGTTTAATGCCACTTTCAACAATATTGCAGTTATATCGTGGCGGTCAGTTTTATTGGTGGAGGAAACTGGAGGACCTGGAGAAAATCATCGACCTGTCGCAAGTCACTGACTAACTTTATCACATAATGTTGTACACCTTGCCCTAATTGAGATTCGAACTCACAACACCAGTGGTGATAGGCACTGATTGCATAGGCAGTTGTAAATCCAAGTACCATGACGGCCCTAAAAAGTGTATGGTGTAAATATTATTTCTCCAATTATGACGTCATTTTAACCCCACTGAACCAGTGGTGGAAAAATCTTTCTCCCATTATGACGTCATTTTAACCCCGCTGAACCAGTGGTGGAAAAATCTGTAATCCTCTAGAGGATTAAAATGTCTCGTGCCTTTCCCCGCATTTGACTCGTTTTACTCGTTTGACGGCTTTTGAAATAAAGTTCGTGTTAAATAATGGGAGAAACAAATTCTCCTTCAGTTGCCCAGGTGGGTTAAGATATTTCTCCACTCTCGAGAGTTAAATTAAAAATTTTAACCACTCGCCTGACGGCTTGTGGTTAAAATTTTTAATTTAACTCTCTGGAGTGGAGAAATATCGTAACCCACGGGAAACTGAAGGAGAATCTATATGTAATCCTCTAGAGGATTAAAATGTCTCGTGCCTTTCCCCGCATTTGACTCGTTTGACGGCTTTTGAAATAAAGTTCGTGTTAAATAATGGGAGAAACAAATTCTCCTTCAGTTGCTCATGTGGGTTACGATATTTCTCCACTGTCAAGGGTTAAATTAAAAATTTTAACCACTCGCCTTACGGCTCGTGGTTAAAATTTTTAATTTAACTGTCTTGAGTGGAGAAATATCTTAACCCACGGGCAACTGAAGGAGAATCTATATATATCAATGTGTATTTTTAACTAAGACAGTGTAAAACTGCCTGTAAGAAATCAGCATCTGACAAATATGATACATGTATGTGTGATTGTTATAGAAACAAACCACAAGACAATAATCCGACATCCTTTAAAAAATTGTCACATTCACTATAAGTCAGATTTGATGGTTGCACAATTTTTATATAAATTATTTGTAATATTTGTATTTAATTAATTAGAACTTGTCCATAATTACCTTCTTTCACATAAACCCTACAAACAGCTGTCGGTAACAAAATAGGAGCAGATTTATCTACATGTAATACAGTAATGTTAATAGTCATCTTTGTATCGTGTCTTCCGTCGCTGGCTGACAAAACAATCTTATCGTGTAACACTTCACTCAATCTATTGTGACTATACTGAAATCCACTCTCGATGAATTCTTGATACTTAAAACTTTCACCTTAAATATGAGAAAAAAAACCACTAATATGTAATTTTTACATTTTACATTTATTTCCATCAAAATATACAGTTTGATAGTCATTTACATCTATATTCATTTTTGACTCATTCAATTTTCTTATTGTTTGAACTATTACCCTAGCCTCATGTTCATGAATATTTGAAGTAGAAGTTTTCTACATGTAGTTCAAAATGCTCCAATCAGAACACTCGATATATTGGATACATTGTTCTGATTGGTTGTGTTGTTTCTTTGTACGAGTACAAAGCTTGCAAAGACAGGTAAATCTTACTACAAAATTATTAATTTCCAGCTATAAAGAAAAAATTTCGGAGGAGTAAGTGTTATTTAATGCCAACTCAACAATTTTTCAGCCATATCAAGCTACTTTTCTCTATGTTAATGATGAAGTCAGCCTTGTACTAGACCAATATGCCTAGATGGATTTTTATTGTGCTAGATCACTAAAAAAGTCAGCAGATAGGCATGTCATTCCACTCTGACACATTATCCTGATTCTGAACCAACCAGTCTTTGTTCTTACTTCTTAATGCTACAGGCTCAGCAGAGAAGCAGCAAATACCAGTTTAGTCTTTGGCTTGACTCGACCAGAGCTCACACTCATTATCTACCACACTCGAGGCAAGCATGCTAATTATAACACTACCGATGGAAGAAAGATATTAGTACATTGTATGTGTTATACAGCAACAGATTTTTGTCAATCTCCATCTAAATTCAATATAGAAATAAAAAATTATTGACATTCATATTACAGTATTACTTTTTGACTTTTTAAGACATAATAAGATTGCAACACGTAGCCATGTGTCCCCTGCCGCAATAGAAAGAGTTGTAATGTGAGTGTAATGTTATCCATGTGATATATTTATAAAATCGAGAAAGCATCCGAGATGCAACAGCCGAGTTGCAAGTCAAAATCTTGGGGCATTTAATTTGTCTATTCACCCTAATCATAAATATATATGGCTTAGGGGTGGGGATCTCAACCATTAAAAAGTTCACTTCAGGTAGGGGGTGGGGTATGACCCCCCAGGGTCTGAGTTATAAGGCATTTAATTTGCCTAGTGACCCTAATCATAAATATATATGGTTTAGGGGTGGGGATCTAAACCATTAAAAAGTTCACTTCAGGTAGGGGGTGGGGTATAACCCCCGGGACCTTAGCTATAAGGCATTTAATTAGCCTAGTCACCCTGATCATAAATATATATGGTTTAGGGTGGGGATCTCGGTCACATTTTTTTATACAGATTCCCCAGAGGGGTGGGGCTGAGCTGGGGGGAATGTTGCATCCTCAACTTCACATTGGCATCTCCACCCATACCAAATATTAAGTTCCTATCTTTTGTATTTTCAGAGAAATGTGTAATTCTCAAAATATGTACTTTTTCTATTAAAAAACATGATTTTAGAAGAATTTTTTGTTCGAATTTTGCCCAGTTTCGAACTTAAGCTAGAGATTCTTAATACAATGCTTGTGTGTAAGTTTGAAATTAATTGGTCAACAAATAAAAATCTGAGAGCACTTACAATATATCTGGATGGACAGACGGAGAGACGGACGAACGGACGGACACCCGGCATTTCCATATCCCCCGCTCCGCTTTTTTGCAGAGGCAGGGGACAAAAAAGTGAAATCTTCATATAGTTCTAAATCACTGTCAACTTTACAATAACGTACATATCTAATTTAGTCTGCACAACATGTTTCATCAGGAACATTTTATTTTGAGAAACAAAAAAAATCATTTATGACCAGCCTAAAATATTTACCTTTTCTAAGAACTATTTTTGAATTCTTGAAGATTTTCTCAAATTTCCCTGCCTGTGGAGCCTCAGCCAGTGTCAACACAATATCATTAGTGGGTGTGTCTGGGTCATTAACTGTGACTACACTCCTCCCTATAGGAACCACACCTCCTTGAGATACCTTCACAATGGTCTTTGGTGTAGAGAACGAAGGAGGAAGATTATTGACTGGCAAGAGACGAATATTGAATTTATATTCTGTTACATCATTATGATCCCTCCCGTCAGAAACTGAAAGAAAAAATACATGTAGATAACTAATACATAACTGGGAAATATCATTATGTACCCCGACTTTTATAAGAGCAATGGTGATTTGACAGGGGTAGATAATTTGTAAATAATGAGGAAATATCATTATGCTTTCCGACCATCATAAGAGTAATGGTCATTTGACAGGGGTAAATCATTTGTTCAATATAACAGATTTTTTTTTATTATAAATGAATGGGAAAGAAAATAAATATAGAGGAAATATCCTCATGTTATTTTGCTTTGGATATGCCTGTACCAAGTCAGGGCCATTGTGGTTTTCCCAGTTTTCTGGTTGTTGACTGATTTTGTCTGTTTGCTGACTTATGAGTTTTGCCTTTCCCTTTGGAAGATTGCTTGGCGTTCGGTAATTTTGTTATTACCCTTATTGGAATTTGGGACATATATAACATATTATAAAGATGATCTGATTTAATTGATTGATAATAAATACAAACAATAACAAACCTGTATAGATTCATTTCCACAAAAAGAAAAGAACCACAAAATATCACAAAAATGAATGACAACAATAAAATGAACAATTCTTTAAGACAGGTGATCTTTCAAAAGAGGTTTGCTTTATATAGGACATAAATAACTACCATATCTTATAATGGTACCAAAAATAGAAGATGGTTTCTATTTCGCTGTGGAAGAAAAGATAGGGTGCATATATTACATCAGTGAGTGCTATACATAAACAACTACGGTATATAAATGATACCTGTAAATCTAAAGGTCACTTCTCTTTCTTCTTTTCCAACATCTAGTTTTGGAGGATGATAAATTATTTTCTTATTTTTGACGTCAGCTTGAGTGAAATGAGTAAAAGGCTGTAGAGGGAAGTTTTTATTTTCCAGGAAACCATCACTAGGTTTTAGAGGTACTGTAACTGTGTAGATAATTTCCCCATCAAGTGTATCTGGGTCATGGAAAGATAGGTCTGATGTACTGATAGGGATAACTTGATCCTCAAAAACCTGAAATAAATATCATATCAATTCTATACAGAAAATGAATATTTATCACCTATAATACAAATTATTTTGTTAATTTTTGAATATGATGAAAGCAGTGTTGTTTCTGAGAGTTTGTGAAACTGGACAATTGTCATAATGTAATGAAAAACAAGGACAATTTGTTGATTTCGGCACACAAAGTTCTAAGAAATTTGTACAAAGGTGAAATTTATGTGCCCTTCCTTTTTATTTAATGGATACATTTTCAATTTAAAGGGGTATTTTCACAATGCCTCCTCTTTAAGATGTAACCCTGTAATTATCACTCACATGATAATAAATTACATGTATCTGTTTATTATCTAATATTCATTTAATAAGAGTTCTATCAGGGTTCATGCTACTGGAAAGAAGATATTTAAATATTTTAAACACTAGGTCTTATTTAAATTTCTTCATGCAGTGGTGGCAATATTGGATCGCTAATTGACACAGAAAATGAAGAACAATTAATGAAGACTTCACTTTTAGTTTTCATACTGTTATTAAATCACTACTCACCGACATTCCAAGTCTGACCCCTGGGGCCACGGAGGGCCTGGCCTGATCAAGGGGTGGATCCATTATATTGATGTGTAAAGTCTGTTCCTTCAATACGTTTGGTGGATTTAGAGAATCGGCAACCTAAAAATCACAAAAGTGTGAAAATGTTAAATTTACCATTGATGACTTACTATTGACAACAGCTAAATAAAATATCATAGACAGAAGCACATAATAGGCCATTCACAAATTATTGGCTTAATGTTTTCCAACCGAACCAACAAAATTGAGTTTTGAAACAAAAACAATCTACTGTTTAACTACAAAAATATGTCTGTCTTGGAATCTTTGAATAAAAAAAATCAAATTGTATATCTACCAACCCTTAAATTGTGGGTCAAGAAACAGTAGACTATATTCATTTTATAAATTCTTTGTGTCCTAAACACATTATTATTACATGGTATTGCTCAAAGTATCTACAATGATCTGAACATGGCTTAAAAAATAAACAATTAAACTGCAACATATTAATCCTCGTTGGCAATCCATAATTTGAATTCTTAAATCCACCACTCGCCACAACAATAATGCTATTCAAAAATACACAAGTGACAAATTCTATTCATAAAATCCACCACAATCATAATAAATTTCTATTCTGAAATCAAGTACAAGCACAAATTGTATCAATATAAATTAAATTGTCTGCTAATTACCTCAAAAGTAACAATATCTGATGTGGACTTTGACCCTGTGTTGTGGTACCATATTCTGCCTTCATTAACATCTCTCTGTAAAAATCTGAACATTTTGGCAGTCATCTTGCCATTACCCATATCCTGCCAACCTTGACCTAGTCCATTAGGAGGTACAGGAACCATCATTAAGATTTCACCTAAAATAAAACCAGCCTGATGTTATATTTAAAGTTCATTTTCCTTCTAACAATAAATAATATTTGTATGCATAGTGTATTGCCTACAATCTCATACTCACTTTTCAGATTGAAGACTCATGGATGAGCCTTCTTCAAAGAATAGGGATGTATACATTAATAAAGGGTAAAGATCAGGATTATAGGTGTTTAATGTCATAATTCAAAGAAATAAAGGGTAAAGATCAGGATTATAGGTGTTTAATGCCATAATTCAAAGAAATAAAGGATAAAGATCAGGATTATAGGTGTCTAATGTCATAATTCAAAGAAATAAAGGGTAAAGATCAGGATTATAGGTGTTTAATGCCATAATTCAAAGAAATAAAGAATAAAGATCAGGATTATAGGTGTTTAATGCCATAATTCAAAGAAATAAAGGGTAAAGATCAGGATTATAGGTGTTTAATGCCATAATTCAAAGAAATAAAGGGTAAAGATCAGGATTATAGGTGTTTAATGCCATAATTCAAAGAAATAAAGGGTAAAGATCAGGATTATAGGTGTTTAATGCCATAATTCAAAGAAATAAAGGGTAAAGATCAGGATTATAGGTGTTTAATACCATAATTCAAAGTTTATTGTTGACCTAATGAAACAGTGTATATAGCTTTATCATAGAAGTAATCAGTACTGCATCAGTGGTGTAATGGTTAGTGTGCTCACCTCGAGTGCAGTATTTCATGGGTTTGAGCCTCTTGTGGATCTAGGCAAAAACTATAAAATTGGTATTTGTTACAACTCCGCTAAGCATGCAGCATTATGGAGAAACAGCAAAGACTGGCTGGCGCTGAATCAGGATAAAATGTCCTAGTGGAGCAACAAGTCTACCTGCAGACTGTTGTTTCAGTGAGCTAGCACTAAGAATGTTGTTCTTGTACAAAGCGGACATCACTATCATCTCAACAATGTAAATTTGTTGTCTCCATGATATAGCTGAAATATTGCGCATTTGGCATTCAACAACAACCACTCATTCACTAAAAGGAATCAGTCAATAAAGAGTTATCTAACCTTGTTGAGGATTGTTGACAGTAGGGACCAGTGTATATATGATATCTTTCCCTTTTGACATAGATTTAGCCATTAATATGCTTGGTGTAATCTGGAGCATATCCGTGGCAAAAACATGGCCGATTTCATTGTGAACCATCAAAGGTGAAACATTCTCCTGAAAAAAAAAAGAATAGTAATCTCAAAATTCCTGTGTATTGTATTTTAGGGAAATTTGGGTCAATAAAACTAGCTTAACCCTGCCACTTTTTATTGTGGTGCCTGTACCAACCCAGGAAAGTCAACAGTCATGTAAATATGTGTTAAGGTTATCAATAATGACTGCTTTATGATTTTTCTGATTGGAATTTGAAGATCTAGACACCACTGATCACATACTTAGCTAATGCAATGATTAAATTCTGTTGCTAAACCGTTTTTAATAAATGTATTAACTAATCATATTTAATCTTTGCATTAGCTAATTATGTAGGAATTAAAAATGTAATTAGGGCTAATCATATGATGAGCTTAATCACAAGTTCAACAACGGACCCCAATATGGCTGGTATCCCATTTACCGGTCTAACTCCACCATATTTTTGTGCCTGTCCCAAGCCAGGACCCAGATTTCCTCAACTTCTGACATCCTTGTCTGTGTTTAGCAGTTTTAAGGTTTAACATAGGATTGGTTCATATAGTTGTTGTTGGTTATATTGTAGACCAATACTGTTTATTTTTAATTATGTATACAGCATTGTACATGTTTAATTAAAAAAATTTCCTTTTTCTTCTATTTTTCAGGATTAATCTGGCAACACTTAGTAGTTAAGAACGATGATACTTGAACATTCAAATATAGTAGGTATGGTACCCTCCCCCCTCTCTCTCTTCTATGGTCTTATACAACCGCCCTGTTATCAGGCCAGATTTCAGTAATTCAGATAGAAAAAAAATACTGAATTACCCCCTCAAGAAAGGTCAGATTTGGAATGTCAGAGAGTACTGTAAACGTATTAATTTTCGAGGTGTCTATTTTTCACAGTTTCAGTTACAATAATAACTTCGTGGGTATCTATTTTCGCGGTTATGACTTCTTAAAAACAAATTTTAATGGTATTTGAACAATAATCGGTATCTTTGATTGCCAATACATTTTTTGTCAACGATGGATTCATACTTTCATTGATTTTCCTCCTAGGCTGTAAATCATTAGCAGAGGGAAAAAAAACAGGTGAACTTTTTTACTCACATACATGTACATGTGATTTCGCCATGTTTAAATGGAAAGTACGAGAATCGTTCGCTACATGGTACAGCGATGAAATTAACTGGGAAATGAACCTTGGGAAGTCGATGAAAGACATAAAAATTGACTTAAAACTTTCCTATCTGAAGCCGAAAAATGCAGCGTGGATAGTATCAGCATTTCAACAAATAAAACCGGAAACCTTAATTAGAGGTTGGTCAAAGGCGGGCATCAAAGAATCCGTTTTAAAATGTCGTAATTAAACTTTGACATGTGATTTGAATAATGTACACACTGACATGGATTATAACTGTAATCAATTAATTATAAAGTTAACCATTATAACATAATTTACATTGTGTGTGAATGTGTCAGTGACACGTGAAAGATTTTCTCACCTAATTGATACTAGTAGTTTTGATTGCAATTTTCTCACCCGTTTGATTATAGTGTTTTGATACATCAATTTGATTTATAACAATTATTTTGTTTTTAATTAAAATTCAAATACCAAGGAAATAATGTAGTTATAAAGTTACATAGAGTTACCAGTACACTGTAAAACATATATACTTTTATTGTAAGTACCGGGTACTTGAATCTCGACTGTTCTTCCGATATCCGATAATTTTAAGTAAATTACTAGTAATATGATTACATTTTGTATTTACAAAAAATAATTCCATTATATTTTATACATTTAATGACTGAAACCGTCAAGAAAATAAATTACATGTATCACATATTATACACACCTTAAACAATCAATCAATACAATACAAACAGAAATATCGGTCTCCGAGATCTTTCAAATACAGGTGTCATGTTTTTCAGTCTGGTTCAGCAGTTTGGTTAATTGTACAGATTTTCGAGGGTATTATTGTTCGCGCTTTTGAAGGCACCGCGAAGATAGTGAAAATTAGTACACCTCGAAAATTAATACGTTTACAGTAGTGATTTAATCTTTAGTTTGGAGAATAAAAGTGAATTCTTCTTTAATTGTTCTTCATTTTCTGTGTCAATCGGAAATTCAATATTGCCACCACTGCATGAAAAAGTTTAAATAAGACTAAGTGGTTAAAATGTTTATAAGACCAACTTTTCATTGCAAAAGGGGTGGTCGTATTAGAAGGGGGAACAACTGTATATAGTTCTTCTTACTTTCTGTCTTATTTGGAAATTGACAATAAAACTGAGGACATGGTATCCATCTGTGACCTGTAATAGACACATGTCAGTGTCTGCCTTGACCAAAGGGTTTAACTGGTACCCTATAGCACTAGTATCCAGTTCATGTACAGAAAATGATGTTACAGGTAACTGTCTCTCTTGATCCACAAAATTACCATGCAATGGACCTGAAAAAATATTAATATTTTCCTTTATTTTAGTTTGAAAATGATCATTAAGCCTTATATTCATATTATCATATTTAATCAACATTATGTTCTTAATTGTTAAAATGTTTCCTCTAATAAACTGCTATTCTAATATGATGTCCTTCGTTGACTATAAATGTATAAACAGTGCCATGATAAATTCTCCATATACTACGCTTTGCACATTGATTTCTATACAAGGGCATGAAAAATGCAATTACTTAAAGCTTGTATGGAGCACTGCTATCTGTAAGAATATAATCATACCTGCTTGTAGGTTCTTATAGGACTGTTAGTTAAAAAACAGTAATACAATTGCTGAGACAGAGAAGAAACAGATAGTAATTACCTGTGGATTACCAACAATGCTTGATAAAGAGAATGATATTACTGTCAATCCATGCCTACCTTCTATCACACTGAAGACAGTATTTACTGGATCTGTTGTTTTCAATTCCATCATTCTATGATCAAATGGAGTTATCTCCCCTACTGTTGCCAGCACATGTTCATTCCTGACCAATTCTGGGACATTCTTGTTGATAACTTGGATATGTAAAACCCTCTCTGTACTATACAGCTGTCTATCAAATACCTTGAATGTAATCTGACCTAAAAATGTCATAAGAATGGAGTTATCTCCCTTATAAATTCTTGTACATAAGGCCATGCAAAGTTAATTACTTGGTTCTCAGGCCCTTTTTTGTCAAAATTGATGAGGGAGGGCGGCACTTTTTTTATCCTTTTACTGCTGTAAAAAGTGATGAGGGAGGCATTTTTTCTTCTTTTTTTTGTGAAAAATATGGCAATGTATAAATCTTTTCATTACTTTATTGAAAATTTCAATTTTATTTCTTCCGATGGTGGCAGAAACATCACAAGTGGTTAATTTTTATGGAAACGTCCAATCCGCTGGTCCCAACGTACCATTTTTTATCTCCGTAAACAATTCCAATAAGGTACAAGCTTCAGAGAAGCCCCCTATTATGTTTCCTGGTAAAACTGGCAAACATTTGTGTCTAAATGTCAAACGGAAACACGTTTTTTATTTATACATTGTCATAACGATGTTTTAAATCTCATTTAAGCATGATGCGTTTTAAAGCGTTTCACCGACCACGCGATATAAGAGAAAAACGGATGCGGTTGTTTTTTCCGTATGGACAGCGCTACCGCATTAAAATTTTTTTTTTTACTATTTTTGCAAAAAAATTGGCAATGCGGCGACGAATTTCAACATGCGGGCGGGCCTGAGAACCAAGAAATTAACTTTGTATGGCCTAACCCATTTTTCACCATCAGAAATCAAATAGAGTTGTTTGTTACAGATATTATGAAAAGGGATGCAGTGATATTCCTTTAATGGTTGGTAAAATATAAGTAAAATACGGGGGCAGATCCAAAATTGGAAAAAATATGATTTTTTTGCGTAAAATCGTGATTTTTCACACGAAATACCCCAAAAAATTTCACGCCTCGCTCCGCTCAGTGCGATTATTTTAAGTGTCCTCCCCCCCCCCTAACTTGAAATCCTGGATCCGCCCCTTAAATATATTTGCAAATGTGTGTTAAAAATAGCAGCATGTTAAATATCTTATTCTTACAATCTATTCAAATAGTTCCAGGAGTGGTTGTTACATGGTTGTTCTCTTTATTGACTGTTCAAGTTGCAATAACTATGTCACATGTCACCCTTTTCACCTGGGTGTTCTAAATGAATTGAAGGGCATAATGTAAAATGTAGACTCACTATCTTTAACATCTGGAGAGCTGTGTACAAATCTAACTTTTCCATCCCTCAAGTCCCTCAATGTTATAACATCACCAGCTTCCAGTATGACATCTGTTCCCATGTTAGCTTTCACAATGTGGTTCCCACTTGTTGGAGGTTCTACCACAATGATGACGAGGCTGTCGATGGGTGTGTCTGGATCATTCAAGTTAAATATAGAGGCAGGAATATCAGCTATGTCATTTTCACCCACTTGTATATGTCCTGTTAGTTGTATCACTGGAGCATTCTCGTTACCTGTTTTATTATGAAATATTCAAGAAATATAAGGAATTATGATAGTACAAAAAAAATGTATACTGCAACATTGGTTTTGCTTAAAAAATGCAATACATAGCTGAAGGAAAATAAAATTAGTTTAATGTGAATTTCCTTGATAATTCAATCATATCGACTAATATTGCAGATCTTTAGATGGTTGGATAATTAAGAAATAATTCATGCCGAGCGATAGCGAGGGGTTAAATCTCATGAATATAATGCCTACCCATATGTAAATAGCAATAAAGTATGGCCGGCATGAATTATTTCGATTCTAATAGGACAAATACAGTAATTTTAAAATTTGAGGTGGTCAAGGTGGCCGGCACTGTACTTACATATCAATGCAAAGCATACAAAGAGTGAAATATGTGTGGATTTTTTCGTTGTAAAGATGTCTTATATTTGTCTTACCCATGTGTTTATCACAGGTATTCCCATGATAACGTTTCGTCGTTTCTAATTAATATTTAAACCGTTTATTTGTGTTGTCAGTGTTCACATTTTTTCTTTCACCGTTAACCGGAAGTTATGGGTGAAGTATAAGATAGAAATCGGAGTTAATTGGAATAGCCACAACAAAGCCGTGTTTATAAGAGTTTAATTATGATAAGACTTGATTAGGATTTATTTAATTTTAACTTCATTTATTTCAACAATTTTTAAATAAACAATAATAGAAAATCGCTAACCATGTAGGTGCTTTTTTTTTTTAGCTCAGCGCGCATGTGTGGCCTATATATTTGTATACCGAATACGGGACGTCATATTAGAATAACAATTTAACAGCGTTTTCTATTATTTTCATAAAACTTAACTGTCATGACGAGAAGGTACACATTACTGTCACAAGGATTATACATGAATAACTAGATTATCCACTAACCACATTTGTATTAAAATAAAGTAAAAAAGTCCATACATGTGATAGAGTTGCTATACTACAACTGGAGATTTGGTCTCATAACTGGAGATTTTTTATCGACGTTTTTATCAACGTATTTGATGCATGTTTTTATTGTTTATTGATGTTTTCCTTTTGTTTTTTTCAGTATTGAACCAACTGCATCCCACTTCAATATGTATTGTTTACATTTCTGTCTTTAAAAAAGTAGTGTTTTATATGATGAATGAAGGATAAAAACTTTATTTATAATTTATTCATAATCATAAGGTTATAACAAAGCAATAACAATGAAGGTAGAATGTTCTGAACAATAAAGTCATAGATCACTAAAATTAAAAAGTCACTATTCATCACATGTAGTCACAGAATTTACCCTTAAAAAGTCACAGATATAATCACAGCAAGTGATAGTCACAAATACTTTGATCGGCTTTGGTCCCAAACAAGCCATAACAACTCAATCCAAGATGAATTCATTGCATGTTTGATCGAAATAAGAAGTTTTCTCGGCATCAAAGGTTGATCGACTCGTGTCTGCACAACGGTTTATTTTGTCACTTTATAACTATTTTTAATTGCCGCTATCACACTTCGAATCATCTAAGTGTGTGCCACAAACACACTTCCTTATACCCAATTAACTGTCAATCAGTGGATAATTGTATAATCATCAACACCTTAATTAATCACCATCATGACACGGTTTACCTGTAAAGGTGTCAAACAGATCAATAACCGGATATCATTCGTATCTCTCTGTGTTTTTCGTCAGCGCGGGAGTTCCAAATGGGGAATTTCCAGAAATATTGATTGCAAAATGTAGGGCAAGATTTTTTTGTACTTGATTTTTTTCACGGGCAGAAGATTTTGAAAGTTGACGGGAGAGACGGAAGGGACCCTCAAAATCGGGAGAATATTGCTCCCGCCGGAAGGTTCACATGTATGTTAGTCATTTGTCCATGGACCAAAGATTTTTTCACATCATAACTCTATGGTAATTTAGCTATTAGACTTATAGTCCACAAAAAATGTAAAACCAAATCTGCTTAAACCGAACCTCCATAGTACCAACTTTCCTGTTTGGAATAAACAGTTGTTTGCTTATACAGGTTAAATTAACAAAGAATTCCATTCTTGTTATGCTCGGTTAATACAAGATTCTGGTTTATTCAGGGTTCGGTTAATACAAGATTCTGGTTTATTCAGGGTTCAGTTAATACAAGATTCTGGTTTATTCAGGGTTCGGTTAATACAAGATTCTGGTTTATTCAGGGTTCGGTTAATACAAGATTCTGGTTTATTCAGGGTTCGGTTAATACAAGATTCTGGTTTATTCAGGGTTCGGTTAATACAAGATTCTGGTTTATTCAGGGTTTGATTTAGACATGTTTTACTGTATTATTAAAACAATATTTACTTTCACATCTTCTTGTCTTTTTGTTATGATAATAGCCCTTCCCACAACCAGGTATACACTGTCTGGCTAGGAGGAAGGTCTGACCATCACATTGTATACAATCACTACTGGACATACACTCCACACAGTGGTCAGGACAATCTATAAATAGATCATAAACGATATTAATAGACATCGGGATTAACAACAGAAAGAAAATGACTGTTTTAAGCATTTTAAAATGGGAAGTTAATCTAATAACACTACTGTGACAACAAAACTCCTCCAAAAACCATTAAAACAATTCTTAATCTAGCTTTGGATAGATTTTTGAGGCTTGTGCTAGGATACTGAAGAATAATACCTGTTGTGCAAATTATTGATTGTTTTTAAGAGTATTTTTCTTGCACTTTTAACTTTACTTCCGCGGAAACGTTGTACATGTTTTATAATATTTTTTCCATGTGTGAGATTGTTTTTCGATCCACCACCAACATTAGGATGATTGTGATGTGTGTTATTCCAATCAATTATTCCTACAGAAATTTTGATCTCTTACACAAAAAATAGAACAGAAGATCACGTCTGTAATGTGAAATTGTATACATTGTATATCTATCATGTACTATTAGTATTAGAGGCTTACACATACAGACAATTCTTTTTTACTGGTGTGGTCCACATAAACGACGGTATTTCGATGCTTGCATTATGATACTGAAGAAGCATATCTGTTTCGCAAAATATTGATTGTTTTTAAGTGTTTTTTTTTAATTGGACACCTTTTAGACATTTGATACCTACATACACAGGACTTTTAAAATCAATATTGTGTTAATTACAGATCCTGACACAAACACCATTGGATGTAATATTGTGTACATAACCAATAAATAAAACCGAGGTCCTGTGTTGAGAGATTGTCACCCTCTTCGCACGTTAAAGAACCCAGTGTAACAGCTCAGTATGAGCATTATGCTCATGATGAGTGGTCCATAGGAGACCTGTTGCACTGGCTAAATTATCCGTCCCTACCCATCACCTTTCCTTGTTTCGAGTCCTGTGGCGTTTAAATTTTTAAATGTTCTCGTCCTGAATATAGCTGAAAAATTGCTCACTGGACGCTAAACACCAATCAATCAATCAAACATAACCAATATTACTGGTTAATACATACCTTTACAATGTTTCCCATCTAGATATTGTGTTGGTCCACAGTGCCTTACACAGACACCATTAGACACAATTTGGTATGGACCACAAGAATTACACACATTGATAGACTCACACCTCACACACCCACTGCCACAAACTACAAATAAATTGTGTAAAATGTAAATAGAAAGTTGTGTATATGTAGTTCAGAGATGAAATTATGCAATGAAAAAAAAGGACCCCCCCCCAACTGCCTTTATATTATTTCCATTATCTAGCTATTTGATTCATTTCCTTCATGTTGTGTGGACTAAATTTTATATCTACATTTATTTTATCACAGGAGGATTTTTATAAAGAGAAGTATAAATAATTATCAGATGTCATTGTTATCAAAAAACATTCATAACACTTTCTTGATATTTAATTCTAGAATGGAAATGAGAGGCATTATAAAATTGAAATTAAAATTATATATTATGTTTTATAATAACATAACCATGAAAATTTGTGAAATGAAATGAAGTGAAAACACAGAGCCATGCCTCAATGCCATCACATAAATTGTACCTAATAATATTGGTGACCTCATACCTCTACATACACCCCTTTCTTTGTATCTTCCTATTGGACAAGTTCTCATACAGATGTCATCAAAGGCCACCATGGCAGGATTTAAACATTGTAAACATACAGATGTACTGCCATCTGGTGATGTGTGGCATTTAGCACAACCAAATCCACAATCTAGAAATAAAATATTAAACATACAGATGTACTGCCATCTGGTGACATGTGGCATTTAGCACAACCAAATCCACAATCTAAAAATAAAATATTAAAGGAATGGGTTTATGGTATTTAATGCCACTTTCAAAAATATTTCAGTTATATCGTGGTGGTCAGTTTTATTGGTGAAAGATACCAGATTACCCAGAGAAAACCATCGACCTGCCACAAGTCACTGACAAACTTTATCACATAATGTTGTATCGAGTACACCTCACCATAAACAGGGTTCAAACTCACAACTTTAGTGGTGATCGTCACTGATAGCACAAGTAGTTGTAAATCCAACTACCATACAATCACGGCCTTCAGGACATATATTGTTATCTGTTACAGGTGATGTTTTCTGAAACCAAAAACAAACAGATGATCATAAGCTAAAGAGTTGAACTACAAACACAGCTACAGACAATAGACAAAAGTATTCGGACACTTCCAAATTTCCCTATATATTTCATATTAAACTATGAATTTTCAACAAATTATTCTGAAGTCAATTCTTGTCCTATTTTGATAATTTTTAAACTAGGACAAACAGAATTGAAAGAAGTTATACTGTGTAATTGCAACATAGTTAAATAAGATAAACATTTTGAGAACACACAAGTCAAACACAAAACTGAATATATTTCGTCCAAAACACAATACAATGATAGTACTTTTGTAGACAATTATTTGGGTCTGTGCTTAAATCATGACAATCTGAAATATAGGCTTCTAAATATTGTTTGAAAATTACCATTATAAACTACATACTTTTCTGCTTTTGTTGATAAAACAATTATCAAAATGGGACATGAATTGACCTCAGGATAATCATTTGAAAAACCATAGTATTATATGAAATACATAGGGAAAGTCGGAAGCACACGAATACTTTTGGCCACTGTCTGTATATGACTTAAATCTCAATAAGGTAAAATTGTGTACTACAGTCAAATAAATTGTGTCAAAGTTATATATACTGGTGTTGTTATATTGACATATTTTAGTATTTGATATATGTATAAGGAATATATTTAGCTGAAAGATACTGCACATGGACTAAACACAGTCAAACCTGTATATAAAGACCACTCAAGGGAATCATAAAATGTGGTCTTTATGAGTAGTTGTCCTTTATATACAGGTTAAAATTAAAGCCTCTATTCATTAATGGGAAAATCAAACTGCTCTTTATAGAGAGTGAGTTGTTGTGTAGATGTGCCCTTTAAGGCAGGTTTAACTGTATGTACTCTGATTAACCTAAATCTTGTATAAACCAAGCTTTAAATAAAGCCTGTCTGTAGGAGATTTTTGTTAATTTAATCTGTATGAAGTGAACACCTGTCTATTCAGAACACAAAAGTTGGTCCCAAGGAAGTTCAGTTTAGACAGGTGTAACTATATTTCAATTTCTACAAGGTATATCCAGTAATTAACTTACTTTTACACGTTCCGTCCTTTTTCAAGTATTGTCCATCTAAACAAGGCATTTTACATCTCCCTCTCTTGCTGAGCTTGGAACCTTCAGTACAGGACAGACAGTCTGTTTCACCTGGCCCTGAACACATTCTACAGCTGGGGTAACATGAATGACAATATCCATCTGAGGGGAAATAACCTCTAGGACACTGTGACAAACACTGCCCTCTGTGTAAAACCATGTTGTCATAGCAACTAGTACAGGACTGACCATCACTGGAACATGTCTGACATGTTGTAGGACACTCTACAAGTAAAAACTTGATTCTATTAAAAATAATTCTCATATCTAAGTATACACTATAGTATTAAACAATACCTTATTTGTGGAATGTAAAAAATGTATCCCCCTTTTCAAATGTTTGAAAGAGTTGTCTTTCTTCAGTAAGTATTTAGATGTAATTTCAATGGAGAAATCATAAAATATGCATTTCTAATAGAAAGACAAAAAGAGTATGGAAGAGAAAAACCTCTAATTAAGACAACTCAAAATAATAATTCTAAGTATCAGGAACTTTAGGGTTGAAATATATATAATGTTGAAAAAAATAAATTGCAAAATAAATTTGTAAGCACAAACTACCAGGTATATAGAAATAAGTACCCAAAAGGGACATAACTCATGACAGAACTTGAATTATAAATAAAACAAAATTGACAATGAAGGGCTACATGGAAAACACATTTTTATGCCCATAACATGTGTAAACCCAGCTTAATAAAGTAAGTGTGGACATACTAGTAATATTTTTGTTACATATTATGAACAAGATCTTCAAAATCACAATTTACATATTACATTCCAGTACCTGCAGTATTATGATAGGATTACAATCTTGCTTTTAATCATTTTCTAAAACCTGCTCCTTTTTGGACAGCGAGCTTAATTCATACCTGTACAATCTCCATTCTTGAGGTAGAAATTTGAGTTACAGTGGTCTACACATCGACCAGACTGAAGTACCAGGCCATCCTGAGAACAAGCTAGACACTGGTTATCCTTAGGACCAAGACATAAAGAACAGCTTGTATCACATGCTGAAATTGAATAATGTCTTCAGTTGAATATAATGCCACAATGCTACACTATTTTTGACTCAGCAGACATACAATATTTCAAAGTTGACAAAAATATTGAAAAAAAACTTTTGATCAATGTTTATTTAAGATGGGTCAATACAGATTGTCATTTCTAGTCTGTAACTATTCTGGTTTTACTGTTACCAAAAGATAATTAATTGGAAAACATGGTGGTCACTTGTTGATTCTCCTGTGTTTTTGCTATAATATAAAGTTAATTAATTAAGTATTCAATAATTGGATATCTTAATTGGTAAAATCATATATTGAGAACACCTCCAAAGTTAATTACCGCTACAGGTGATTATTAAAGTCTAGAATGAAAATAGCTAAATACTGTTAAACTGATATGATGGAATAAACTCTTAGTGACTGCTGACCACGTTAGTAGAGGTGACCACTTATTTGAATTAAAATAACACATAAAGCTAGCCGGGAGTGTTTTAAACTGGCTGCTTACAGCAGGTAACTTCTGATTTAAGGCAAGTTTGACTATATATATATATATATATAATGTCCTTTAAATTTAGATTATCAATAGATGTTATTGCTTATTTAGTTTCAAATGGGTTAGGGTTAGGGTTGTGGTGTTTAATGTAATATTTCAGTTATATCGTGGCGGTCAGTTTTATTGCTGGAGGAAACGGAGTACCAAGAGAAAACCACTGAGCTGTCGCAAGTCACTGACAAACTTTATCACATAATGTTGTATCGAGTACATCTCACCATGAATGGGATTCAAACTCACAACTTTAGTGGTGATAGGCACTAATTGCACAGGTAGTTGTAAATCCAACTACCATACGATCATAATGAGGATGACTCTTTAGTTGCAAAAGGTTAAATAATACAAAAAACCTGTCTTGAGAGACCTTATCTTATGAGAGACTGATTTCTTTATATCACATTATATTGACAGAAGGGGAGATATCCCCAAACATTCTGTTGGTAGGAGAGGTATCCCAAATGTTGGCAGAAAAGGGAGGTCTCCAAAATGTTAACAGAAAGGGGGGGGGTCTTTCAAAACAAGTTTCAATATAGAACTATTCTTGGTTGTTGTGAATCGTGAATCAACTAATGTATTACTTACCATAACAATGAGTTGTTTTCTGGTAGTAACTCATACCACATCTAGACACACACTGTCCATCCCTCCATAGAAGACCTGGTTTACAAGCTTGGCAATGATGCATAGTAAAGTCTACACATGTCTTACAACTGTCATGACAAGCTGTCAAATATAAGAATTTTCATTATTTCTGAAAATTGCAAATAGAAAACGCAGATTTCTAGTAATATGATGTATCATGAAAAAATAAAGGTCTTGCTAATAAACATATACAGTGATGCCTCATAAGTATTTGTGAAACTACAAAATGGAGGAAATCGGTAGTTTGAAAACAGATACTTTCAACATTTTTCAATGTAATAAAACATTTAAACATATGTTTTGAGATGACCCAAAACACCCTTTGGCATTTTTCCAATGTGTGACGTTATTTTAAAGTCGTCTGCTACATGTTTACAAATATTCACAAATGTTTTTAGGATGGGTCACAAGTCAAAGGAACATAGTCATGATTGGAAACAAATAGTTGTGAATTTAAAACGAAGGATGTAGAAATTGTGAAACAATGGAGTTGTTGCACATACCAGAATCTACTATTTGTATGATTTTAAGGAAATATAATGCTACAGGTAATGTTGAAAACATTTCGAGAGTTGGTAGACCAAAGAAAGCGACACAACCCGTTGAGGCTAGGTTGTTGAGGACGGCTAAAAAGAATCGTGTTAAAGTTTTTAGGGCAATTATCAATAAAGGGTGTGCTGTTCATGTTTGCCCAAAGACTGTGCAGTTTTATTTGCAAAAAGAACAAAATATTTAGATGTATTGCAAAAATAATTGTGTGTAGGTGTGGTGATCTTCAATTGAGGTGTACCGTCCCGAATGCATGAGTCCTCAGAGGAAGGTGTCAGTTATAATCTGGGGAAACTACTGTAACTCAATATAGTTTACACCAAATTTGTGACTTTTGATCCTTAACATACCATGACACTTATTCTGTCTGTCAGGATAGAATCCATCTTTACATTTCTGTAGACATTTGCCCTGCTGTAGATATAATCCTGGCAGACGACATTCTGTACAATGATGAGGGTCTGATACTTTACATTGTTTACATTCTGTGGCACATTTAGCTGAAATATAAACAAGATAAATAAATTTCAGAATATATTTTAAATGCCATTTCATTATAAAAATCAATGCTATAATCTCTTGCAATTGTATATAATGCTATAAGAATATATTTTGTCTTCTGTGTAGTCACAAAAATTATCTATTGCTTAATTATCTCCCCTTTTTCCGTATATGCCATTTGTTAATTTAAAAAAAATTTAATCTACTCAGAGAGGAAAAAAAAGTTCTGGCCAAATAGGAAATTAAAGTCCCCAGTAAACGGTTGGTTCTTATTTATATTGTGTGACAATATGATTGTATGATATGAAATGTACAAAGTCTTTTTTTTCCACCATCTTTTAAGACTAAGCTACATATTGGAGACAACCGAGATCAACAATATATCTTTAATTTACATATAAACTACATGATTTTTGAAAATTTGGAATTTTAAAATTGATGACAATAAATGAGGGTAGCAAATTAAAGAGGGTCAGTATAACAAAGGACACACTGTATCTTACATTTCTGACATTGACCACAACATTCTCCTGGTTGTGCTACAGCTACACTGTCTTCTGGACAAACAGGACAGTTCTTACTGTAACAGACAATATCTCCATGGTTACCACACTGACAAAGTGTACAACTGTCAGGATGCCAACTGTCTCCACTCTGTAATTAAATTATTAAATATCATATATTTTATCATTAATGATGAAACCATTGAAATGTGACCATATTGTAATGTTGACTTTAAATTATTATGGAGCTAGCATTTTAAACATACCAGTATTAGGATGACTTGATACTGGTGATTTTTTCCAGGGTTCCAACCACAGACCTGTCCAGCACATCCCCATGTGGTGGATAGGTAAGTCCTCTTGTCAGGTTATAAAATAAACAGTCCGACCGTGGATCATATTGGGTCATGTGTTTTGATAGTGAAATTTCCTTGTACGTTAACAACCCTTTATGCAGATTTTGAAATAAGAGTAGCTGTATCGAGACCACAACAAAGCTCATCTCCCCATACTTTGCTAGTGGTATTTAAAAGTTGCTTTTATAAAGTGTTCCATATTAAAAGACTTGCACCGAAATTTACCTGAAATAATACCCCTAATTCCATCTCTTTTAAGGTGTGCTTTATATTTCAATGTAACTGTCAAAATCAGAGCAAAGAAAATTCTAATATTAAATCCTTTAGGAAAGACCATTGCTGTTCCTTCCAACTATTCACTCATAGAAGCATAAGGCATAAGGACTTAAATTGTTACACAATAACCCAACTAAATAACACTGTTTCATTGGAGAGGGGATGACCTGAAGGAGAGAGGACTACTGTTCTGTTGAACTTCTGCATCAGATGTCTTTATTATAAAAGCCATAATATTGCTGAAATACTGCTAAAGTTTGTGCTAAACACCAATCAATGAAATCAATCAATCAATCAACCACTTTCTTTTTTAAGTACTTACATGGTATATTTCACCACCATAGTGACACGTTGGACGTTGTACACATTCTTTACAACATTTACCAGGGGCATGAAATAACATCTCATTCTGAAAGTGAGAGAAAGAAAATGATCCCATATTTTATTGAAATAACGCCGAATTTGCAAAAGAATAATTTGCGGCATGTTATTTGCCTCCGGGGCAATAACATGTTATCTGCCCTGGCAAAATATGTGATAAATAGATTAATACATGGCCTTTTTCATATTGCCCTTGTTATCAGCCCTTGACTGATATCATCCCTCTGGCAAAAGCCCTCGAGGCTGATATCAAAGTCTCGTGCTGATAACAAAGGCAATATGAAAAGGGCCATGTATTAATCTATAAATCTCACAATATAGCTGGCATCATATTTGTTGTTGAATGAAGTATTAGTACAACTCAATTACTTGACTTCATGTAATCCTTGTAAAAAACTCACGGCTGAAGGTCAAGGCAGACATTATCACTATTACCTTTCGAGTCCGATAGGAAAAGATGATATACCAATGATAATGCATGACCTTCAAAACTGATGTTATTATTTTTATTAGCTACATTATAATGGGTTTGGTGTCATACTGGCTGGTAATGTTCAGTATCAGAGTTAGTTCCTTGATCACTTGGTGAGATCAATGTCACAGACACAAACAAGTTATAATTTGTTTTATTTGATTGACATTACTTTTAAAAACAAATAAATTTATCACATTTTTTAAAACTCTCTATAAAAGACTGACCCAATGGCTAAAAACTCTTTTTTTTCTAGAAGTAATTTTGCAAGGTTTAGCATATCACAGACACACATAAACAAATCACACTGCTTGCAATTACAGAGTGGTGTTCTTTCATTTGAACTGTAGCTGTTCTATTGTCAAGACCCACTTGTGATATTACAAACAGTTGCTGTTAGACATTTTTGCAATAACATACTCTATCAATTAAAAGGCCCTACAAATAAAAAACTCTTCACTTCAACTAACAAACAGACTTTGTGAAATATGAATGTGACACCAGTTTTAGGCACACATGATATATAATTAAGTCATGATGTGTCATACATTTAATTGAAGTTTGTCAGTACAGCAAAAAAAAAAATATTTATATAAATGTGTGGTCAAATTCTTACTAAATACCTCAGAACATATGGTAGGTTCACAGACAGCATTGAAACACTGGACTTTCCCATGTTTACATGTACAAAATTCACATTCTGTCACATTCCATAAATCACCATGGTAACGTATTGGTTTCTCTGACTGACAAATTTCTGAAGTACAAACCAGTAAATAATAAAGTTGTGTAATCAAGTAAAACTCACTTTTAAAATATGTGTAACGCCGAATTTGCATGTGTAATAAAAGCATAATTTACGGCGTGCTATTTGCCTCCGGGACAATAACATTTTACGAGGGCAATAACATTTGATCTGCCCTCTTGTGAAGGGCAATGACATGTTATCTGCCCTGGCAAAATATGTGACAAATAGATTAATACATGGCCTTTTTCATATTGGCCTTGTCATCAGCCCTCGACTGATATTGTCCCTCGGAGCCGATATCCAGGTCTCATGCTGATAACAAGGGAAATATGAAAAAGGCCATGTATTAATCTATTAGTATCATTTATATCTAATAGTTGCACAATTATTATCTAAATAAAAAGAAATTTGAATCGATTTAACATGCATATTAATTAGTATCTAAAATAACGGGTAGTGACCTTGTTATGTCGAATAAACACTTGATTAAATGAATAATGATAAAGGTGTTTTATAAAACAGGCAACTAACATCGTCAAAAAACAAGTGAAGAACAATACAAAGTGTTTTGACATTCCATCAAGCAAAACACATCAATTCTCAAATTCATTCTTTGTAAAAACACTAATTGACTGGAACCATCTAGAAGACTCAGTTGTGTACGCAACTAGTGTTGAGAGCTTCAAATCTGCTCTCACAAACTGTCATTAAATCGACGGTGTTCTCTCTACCATTGGATATAAGCCAAAACTGGTTACTACAATGTACACTTGCAGATACAGAAGGGATTGACAGAGCAATTGAAGAAGAAAATCTTACCTCTTGGAGGCAGACATTCTGAACAACATTCTTTTTCTCTGGTAATATTGACTTCAGTCTACAATAAAATGTCAAACCAACATGTACACCATGTCCTTCTTATAAATCTATCTTGCTAATAAAACATAGATATCTAATATAATGTGTACAACACGTTACTGGAATATCCTTCATCATGTACGCTCACAACACGTTACTGGAATAGCCATCATCATGTATGTTCACAACACGTTACTGGAATATCCATCATCATGTACACTCACAACACGTTACTGGAATAGCCGTCATCATGTACACTCACAACACGTTACTGGAATA
>MJUT01051463.1:186032-203005 GCA_002080005.1 Gigantidas platifrons
GAAGGTAGAATCTGTTGGTTAAAGACCATTACTCTTAGTTAACTGACTGCTGACTATAGGAAGGTAGAATCTGTTGGTTAAAGACCATTACTCTTAGTTAACTGACTGCTGACTATAGGAAGGTAGAATCTGTTGGTTAAAGACCATTACTCTTAGTTAACTGACTGCTGACTATAGGAAGGTAGAATCTGTTGGTTAAAGACCATTACTCTTAGTTAACTGACTGCTGACTATAGGAAGGTAGAATCTGTTGGTTAAAGACCATTACTCTTTGAATCATTGTAACATATTCTTCATACCTCCAAGGGAACACCAGACTATAGGAATATGACATTGTTTCTACACTGTTAGTTGTGTGAAAATATATCATGACTGTCCAAACACAATGGCTATATATTATTTGTGAATAAAAAAATCTTAAAACAAAAAAAAACAATTCATAAGCAATTTTGTATACCCAAATAAGTATCAAATGCAGACAAAATATAAAAATGGTTGAAATTGAATACAGAAACGTCACTCTAATTATTCTATTACTGACATATAGGTATGTCTTATAATATCAAGTTTAATATCTACTTGTTAAAACCCACGTCACCTTTTTGAACTCATAAATCATATTTGTCATACATCTTTTATTATAATCTTGTTTGATCTTATAGAATTTTACAGGGTAAAAAGAACATGCTGTTATAAAACATGTGATCTACATGTCTAGTTGGTATTACTAGTAATACACTTATGTCTATTGTTACCTGCTTAACTGATAGCAATGGGTGCCGTTTTTTGTATTATTTTTTTTTAATTGCATACTTTAACATTGAGCCTTGCCCTTTAATCTGAAAAGTCATAAATCAACATTGATTTATTGATAATGTATTTTTGATTGTTTTCAAAAATGTTCCGCTGTATAAAATCAATTATTAAGAGGGTCAAAAAACTCAAATTATAAAAGAAAATTCAATAAAGTGTTATCTTAATTTGTTTTAGGAGAATGCCTCGTCCAGCAATTAACTCATTAAGCAGAAATAAAATAGTTAGAATACTAGAAGTTACCTTCAAGGTGATCAATAATATTATATAGAGTTTCAATTTTAGCCCTAAAATAAGTATACATACACTCTGAAAATTGAACCCAACTTTATTTTAATTGGATTTCTTACCTGAGAAATACATGTATTTAGACCAGCAGCTTCTGGTCAAATAGATTTTTTAGCTGACAAATTTTTTGACGGCCAGCTTCTGAATGACTATTTTTAACCAGCAACGTCTGGTTGATTTTTTTACCAGAGCATATTGGTCGAAAGCTCCAGAATATTTACAAACTTATGTTTTTGTAGACCTTCAATGATTAACACCTTTATACACATTCAACCAGTTCTTTATTTTCAACTCTATTGCTTCTAAATTTCCTATCTACTGTGAAACGTTTTTATATTTAGTCCCATACATTATGACATATTGTAGCATAATCCTACTTTTATACATTGTTCAGTGCAATAACATTTTTCGCCGAAACAGGCTGTGTTCAGCCAAAACACCCGGAGCAAAACGTAAATTTCTTGTTGATATTATTCATATACAGTCTTTAAATATATTTAATGAAAAATATGTGTGCTTCCTATTACCCTACTGATCCTATTTTTTTAGTGCTTGTCTAATGCTATTTTTAGACATGTACTGTTAGATATGTAATTTATGCTCAGTTTAACTAACCAACGTGCAAACTATTTCATTATCGACACATCCTTCTTGATGAAATCTGAAACTTACACATTATTCTACTTGGTAGTACATATAATTATTTATAACGTGACCCAAAATACAACGGAATAGACCCAAAAAATATTGTGATCAAATCAGACAGTGCATACCTGTCTCTCTGAACTAATTTATAAGACATTACCAATATACAAAATATAAATAGCAGAAACAAACATCTGATTAGAAAAATTCAAACTACATTTAATTTGATCTTTGATACTATTTAATAAATGTAAATGAGAATGGCAGCCATAGTGTGATCTTGATAAAGTAAAAACAATTACAATGTTGTTCTTGTAATGGCATGCCTAGTAAGGTTTATATGACACAACACTGGCGTCTTTTGGTTTAACAATTGATTTCTTTAGCCAATTACAAACTAAAGACAGTTTAGCATTTCACTATACATATTTTGTTCCAAAGCTATTGACAGATTTTTATAAAAAGATTCATAAATAATTTAAAACTGGATAGATGTTTCTGTAAAATAGATAGAAAACAAATAAAAAAAAATAGTACAAGAAAGTGGCAGAAAATAAAGAAACTAGTGAAAATGATAAGAAACTTAAAATATATTTTTTCTCAATAATACTGGTAACTTTTAACTATTTTTTCTCAATAATACTGGTAACTTTTAACTATTTTGTGACAAATAATAATACAAATACACTGTCTTGTCTTTTCAAGAAATCAATTCTCTTCAATATAATTATATGGGAGACAACTCTTCTCATCTTGTAGATAGTTCTAACTGCATGCTGCTGGACGACACAAGATCCAGTCAATTGCTATCTAACTTGAGGTGTACATAATAATTAGATTATAACATAATAATGGATTTTAATTTCCTGTGTGATAGGTACTGTGAAAGTACTTATATTCGTTGGGCACAATTTGTCATGTTCTACAACATGCAGTGATCTTTGAGTTCTTGAATTCGTGATTTCAAACATTACAGGTAACAATCGATGGGAAAATTGTATTTCGTTAGATTTTAATTTTTGTGGTTTAAGTGAACCACGAAATCCACAAAAATTTAAAGCCCTACGATTACTTTTGATTTCACAGTATCTGATTAAAAAAAAGACTATATATCCTAAAACCAGGGGTGCTCCTACATTAGAGGAGGCTCTTACACAGAGAAAGAACTTAGAAGAAGTAGCTTACCTTGTAATTTCTGAGACCATCAGTACAGAACGAACCAACACATGATGGGCAGCATGAACCAGGCCTTCTCTCCATACTGTTACCCTATATATAAAATATCAATACTCATATTAATCTGAAAAGAAACTTTAAATTAGAGGCCCACTTGAGCCTGTATCACTCATCTTGTTATAAATTATCTGTATATTATCTTTATCATTTAATGTACAAATTTAGTTTTCTTAAACAAATATTTTAACATATTCCATTAAGTCCTGTTCATATTTTGTTTTACTGCAATGGTGGACATCTTTAACTTCAACAACAGAAAGGGCCCGGATGGCTCAATGAGTTAAGTAATTGGATTACCTATCAACTCATACAAGCCTATCACCAATATGGCGTGGGTTCGCGCCTGGTTTTGTAAATTACAATAAAGGTGCACTCTACTCGCAGCCGCAAGTGATAAAGTTTACCAGTTGCTTGCCCATGGTCGGTGGTTCTCTCCAGGTACTACGTCTTCTTCCACCACTAAAACTGGTCGCCACGATATAGCTGAAATATTGTGAGCAATTTTACAGCTACCCAGTATATCATTGTACAAACAAGCTAAGCTTCAATAAAATGATGATGTCACGGATGTCCATTTTCTACTAGACCAATAGGTTTAGTTGGATTCTTAGCTAAAGTGCTAGCTCATTGAAACAACAGTCTGCAGGTAAACATGTCACCCCACTCGGATACATTGTCCTAAATTCAAACCAGTCTTTGCTCTTTCTCCTTAAAACTGCGTGCTTAGGGGAGTAGCAGCAAAAAACTGATTTTATTGTCATTGGATTGACCGACCAGGTCTCGAAGCCACGATCTATCTCACTCAATGTGAGCGTGATGACCATTACACCAATCTTGATGAAGGTTATTCAAGAATTGCATTGTGTGGTGTACACTACATTGTATATGTTTTTCAGGAATAATTTGATTTTGTCTACAACAATCAATTTTACAGTAATACCAGTTTAATTTGTATTTCATTATCCTAGCTATGTTTGTTTTTCTTTCATATCTTGTATTAAAGTAGATGCCTTTTATATTATGTACATTGTTTCAATGTCGCCAAAACTATTGGACTTAATTTTGACCATAAAGTGTCAATAAATATTTTATTAAAAAATTTTACAAAAACTGAATCTGACAAGAGATGTCTAGTAGACGTATAAACATTTAGAGAGATTATTTCACAATCAAATCAGTCATCTACATAAACATAAGTACTTAATTTTTGACTAATTAGCATTTAAATGTACTTCTAAGTAGATGCTGGGTATATTATATATAAGTTAAATGTCAATTAATATCAGGTAAGCTTTGTCAGGTATCCAGGTATATATTTTAGGTAGATATGGTCCAGTTATATACAGCTTATTATGTGTTATCACACCTTTTAGTTTTTTAGTTCAATTTAGTACAGTCTGGCCAGATAAAAGGGACCAATTAATAAAGTATTTTAGTTATATTTATTTTTATGTGGGGTTAATGGAGTTGATGTGCCATATCATTTTAAAACAAGTCACAAGTTTTATTTAAAGTCGATACATGAACCTATTTTTCTAATAACCTTCATTCAAACTCAGAAGATTGGAAAGCCAACTAATGTCAAAAGGAACAACTTTACTAAAAACCACAGACTCAACACCCAAATATACTATATATAATGGGCAACCTCTTTTGTGATACCTTTTTAAAATCATTGTATGGTAGTTAGATTTAAAACTACCTATGCAATCAGTGCCTATTACCAATGAAGTTGTGAGTTCAAATTCCACTCACGGCAAGGTTTACTTGATACAACATTATGTGATAAAGTTGTCAGTGATTTGCAACAGGTCGGTGGTTTTCTCTGGGTACTCTGGTTTCCTCCACCAATAAAACTGACTGCCACAATATGACTGAAATACTGCTGAAAGTGGAGTTAAACACCACAACCCTAACCCATTTTAAAAAGTCTCAAATCTTCATTACCTATGAACATTTGAGAACCCACCTGTCTTGAAAGACCATAATTTGGTGGTGAAAGGGGTGGTCACTTAAGACAGGTTTCACTGTATAAATCTTGCCAGACACTGTAATTGCAGTTAAACTTATAGTTTAAAATTCTCTCCTATGATAAAAAGGTGAAACTGAGTGTAATAAACGTAAAGCTTCTAATATGATTAACATCTTGTAACAATAATGAGAAAGAAAATTATAGTAATGTCTTCTGGTTGAAAAAAAGGTGAAATATATCCAAAATAATTATAAAAGAAAAAGTTGTTATAAAATCACGTCCAAAAAGTATGTCAGTCAATAGATAAATCCTGAACATACTCAGTACAGTGTTACAATCAATATCTATTGTACTAGTTTGTTATAGAATGTTACAGTTTTAGAATCTACATATGTATACATGTCAATTACAATACACAGGTGTTGTCAATGAGGTTTTTTAAGGTCATGAATGCAGAATCAATACCTACAGACACATGAGTAATATTTTGTAGCCTTATTGAGAAAATTTCATATATAGATAGATATTAAGAATTGTGGAATATGCACCACTTTCAAAAATATTCAGTTATGCAACGGTACAAAATTCGACAGGACCGCAAACAAAAAACATTTGAACTTTGGTAATTGTCAGTCAAACTTTATCAAATAATGTTGTATCAATTACACCTTTCATATTACCAACTTTTAGTTCTCAAATTTTTTCACATTTTCATAGATTTGTTTTCTCCAAATTTAAAGGGGAATTAACTCTTACAGACTCTATAATATAATAGTTAGGATCTAAACAATCGTTTATTCTTTTTTTACTTTAATTTAAGGTTACGAGGCATAAGTTCCAAACACTTAAACAAGTAAACTTGTGTGTTACCTAGACTTTAGAGATAAGCTATATCCCTTGCTTTGTAGAAATTTTATATGTTGTGTCAATTTTTTATTCTTGGGGGGGGGGGGGGGGAGGGGGAAACCCCATCTATATCATGGTGGTCAATTTCAATGGTGGAGCAAATCAAAGTTCCTGGAGAAAACCTCCTGTAAACCTCTTGACTCTGAGGTGATTCAAACTAACAAACTTGATTATGTGATACACTCTGTCTGAAATAGTAGATTTAATAACTACCATACAAGCCTAGATGTAGTGTATATCAACAGAAGTAAAGAGTACACCTCAACTGAAGGCTAGGGGCTGTATTATACTTACTTAAGGGTATGAGTTCAAGCCTAGATGTAGTGTCTATCAACAGAAGTAAAGAGTACACCTCAACTGTAGGCTAGGGGCTGTATTATACTTACTTAAGGGTATGAGTTCAAGCCTAGATGTAGTGTCTATCAACAGAAGTAAAGAGTACACCTCAACTGAAGGCTAGGGGCTGTATTATACTTACTTAAGGGTATGAGTTATACTTATTATTGAAGACTCTACTGTCACTGTGAAATATTGAACTGTTCTTTTATTTTAATTTGAGTTCAAGTGTAAAGTTGGATAGCTTCTCACATTAATTTACATTCTTACTTACTAATCCGTTGGCATTGCAGTCACCATATGATTTTAAATTTCAAATATGCATTCAAATACAACACATGAAATAGTTCAACCATTGTAAAGTTTTATGTACAGTAAATACAGCCATAGAATGTCTCCAAATTTATGAAACATTCATGGAATTGTTCATTTTTTTTGCATTTTATCTATTTACCTGAGGACAAACAAAAGATGGACATTGTATTGGGTAACAGATTGTTTGTCCATCTCTACATACACACATTGTACAGGGAATTGGTGACCATTCTGTAGCATCTTGGAAAACATGATGATCATATTCACATGGTCCTGAAAAAAGTACTGACTTGTTAATTATATGTATATTACAATATGATAAAAAATAAGATTAAAAAAAAAAACATGTGAAATTAAAGATCGCAAAAACATATGAGAAAACCCTCATATTCTTAATTATATCAAAACAGTTAAAAAACTTATAGGAGTTTCCCATAAAACTTCTTTCAACAAAGAGACCAATAACAAAACTGATTCTATCAACCTGTAAAAACAATATGTATATCTCCATATGGCAATAAACAAGCATCAAAAGTTTTGAGGAATTCCGAATTTAAAATGTAGGAGAAATTGTGTGTACAAACTTTTTAAAGAAATATTCTCAGTTAAAAAGGGCAATAACTCCTTAAACAATTCTTTGATCAAAATTATGGAAAAATAAGCAAATCTGCATATGGTAATAAGCAAGAATACAAATCTTTAACATATTCTTATTTAAAATGTTGGAAAAGTTGCATATACAAACTTTTTGAATTTTATGTCAAAAGGGCAAATAACTCCTTCAAAAATGGTTGAATCAAACTGTTGTAGCGATATGTGATTCTCCATATGATGACTTGAAGCATTTCGCTTTTAACATGAAGAAGGAGAAGGGTGAGAGACAATTAATTAAATAACTATAGTATTGATAATTAAGTTATTGCTTGACACCCTTAAGGGATCCCCATAGTAAATATAAGGTTAAGATTTTACCAGAAACTATGTGTGATTCAGTAAAAATAGACTCCAGAAAGAACGCTCTCCTTTATTCTATAATTTAAAGATTATTTGAATAATTTGAATTTTTATTTAATTATTTTTTAATCATAATGTCCAAAATATGTATCCATACTTTATATGTGATCAAATGTAAATTATACAGCTATCATTTTTTTTCTATATCATAGATTATTTTAGAATATTACCTTTTTCCCCACAATCGATTATTTATTTAATGGTATTCACATATCTACCGTATTCAGACCAAAAACTCTTCCTCCACATCTGATTTTTTATTGTATTTCCGTATCTATTCAGAAACATACACTATATAACGATGATTTATTGAACAATTTCTATGTAAAATATTTAATTCATTTATAATCAGTAATAAGTTTAATGTTTATTACTATATCCTATTAAGAATTAATTATCAAAAATCTCAGATGACAGAAGACATGTTCATCATTAAATGATGGCTTAGGTTATAATATGATGATAATTATATAAAGTGTAGGTTTAACTTCAATGATTCTTGGATTAAACAACAGAACAACAATGTCTTTATGCAAATTTCATTAATTAAAACTTATTTTTTCCAGGTAGAATCCTTTCAACCTCTGCAAATATTGGCATCCAATAGAATTCAAATAGAAAATGACAACTTTAAAAACAGTACATTTGCATCAATCAACTTTAATATCAATAAATTGTCACTAATTATAATTATTTTATGATTAAACAACAGAAAAAAAACCTTATACATGTATTTATTTGATTTTCACAAATGAAAATTAAAAGTCATTTGAATTCATCAATATAAACAGAAGAATTTCTATTCAATGCTTATGATTTCCTTCATGACAAAACTGGCAACAATGGATTCCATATGCATTTTTCTTTCATTATTCTTGAAAAATCAAGAAAAGTCTCAGAGCCACACAATTTTTCAATTTAATTTGCTGTCTTATATTTGTTTTATTGCTTCCAGATTTGAATTATAAAAACTACATCCCAAGTTAATATACAGTTATTTTTACGACCATAAAGTCTTCATCTTCCAGATTTCAAATTATACCATGAAAATGCAATTTCTTCATAAAGAAACAAGTAAAGATTTGATATTCTTTTTTTCATTTCTAAACATAAATACTGGGTGCGTATTGCATCCTTATATTATGGTAATTAAAAACTAGAACTGTCCGCATAGCGGGACTAATACCCCCCACTTCACTCTGACTGTGTCCAAGATTATTGAAAACTAAGTCTACACGGAAAATATATTATTTGTCAAATTATAACGTTTAATCACATTCAACAAAAATAAAACGTCGTAGCATAAAAACTGTAAGAGGAGTTGCACGGACAAACCATGTACCCTTTCAGCCAAATTCACAAATAAAAAAAATAACTAAGTTCAACAATCTATATTTTTTGGTAAAATTCATGAAAATCAAAATCCTTACAACATGCACATCTTTGATATGAGTACAAATGTTCTGCAATGTAAAAATTTCCTAACTTACAAACTGTAGGAGGAGTTGCACAGACAAACCATGTACCCTTTTTGCCATATTCACACAAAAATGGCTAAGTTCAACAATCTATATTTTTAGTAAAAATGCACAAAAATCAAAATCCTTACCACATGCACATCTTTGATATATGTACAAACAATCTACAATATAAAAACTTCCTAGCGTAAAAACTGTAGGAGGAGTTGCGCGGACAAACCATGTACCATCTATGCGGACAGACAGATGGACAGACAGATGAACAGACAGACAGATAGACAGGGTGAAACCTATATACCCCCCCAAACTTTGTTTGTTGGGGGTATAATCATGATAAATATATCGGTAATTAGATAATTTTTAAAACTGAACTTAATCATTTACTATTAAGTTCATTACTCAAGTTTATATACTTGAAAGGATAATAATGCTGCTGAAAATGAGACTGACTGATTAAATTACAATATATTGCACTTTTAAATTTTAGTAATTACAATTAGTATGCATTTTATTCTATAGCCAATAATGGTATAGTGTTTTGATTATCAACAGACAACTAGGACATTTGAACCATATTAGCCCTTGCACCATCAGGGGGTGATTATTGACTTTTGTTCCCCCCAAAGGATAAATACTGACAGATTAACTGGCTGTTGTCACATTTGAAATCAATTAAATAAATGATGAATTCCTGTTCCTGTCATAATGCTTGTGACATACACAATACACTTGTCGTCTGCTCTCATGAAATCTCACACGTTTGTTGACAAACAATTCACTACTAATAGTTAAATTATGTAACAACAATTAATTAAGGTGACAAATTTCTTGTTATGTCAGAAATGTATCAATTCCCTATGGAGGTATACAGATGTGGTCGTACTGCATGTTCTACCTGTGGTGACATTTATGCAAACGTTGACCCTCATTCTCAAATATCAGTTCAATTCAATTGAAATTTTAATGTTATTCATATAAAGTTTACAAGTGTGTGACAAATAAAGGAGACAAAAAGAAACAACAGTACAGCTTTATATATTATATAAAAGATAGAATAGTAATGTATTACACTTAGTCCACTACCACGGTTTAGCTTATAATTTAATCTTGCAAAATCATCTAAGTCATGAAAGTCATAAAACTGATGACTGATTTGCATATTTTGAAAAAAATTTGATGTAAGTTTAAGATTTGTTCACAATGTAAAAAGAATTTTAATTTGAATGTTGGTGTTTAATGCAACTTTCAGCTATATCATGGCGACCAGTTTTAGTGGTGGAGGAAGCCGGAGTCCCCGGAGAGAACCACCGACCATGGGCAAGCAACTGGTAAAATTTATCACTTGCGGCTGTGAGTCGAGTGCACCCTTTTTTGTAATTCACAAAGCCGGGTGTGAACCAACGCCGTATTGGTGATAGGCTTTTATGAGCTGTTAGATCCAACGACCTAACTCATTGAGCCACCCGGGCCCTCAATGTAAAAAGAAGTGAGTCACATCCTCTACTTCATTACAGTATCAAAAGATGTTAATTAATTCATAAAAGATTAAAGAATTTTATTCATACAGATAAAAGTGTCTTAAAAATTGATTCTGGCTCAACTTAAATTCATCCTTGACACATTTTGACTCATTTGAGTCGATTTGGATTTAATATGCTCTTTTCGACCATTGTTTTTACTGGAAGTGTAACTTAGGAACATTCAATCGGATGTCTTCAGATATCTTCTTAATGTCAGTCAGTAAGTCAAACAAAAACAAAAACCCCAAAAAAACATATAAGCAGACGAGACAACACAACTGTCATATTAATTCCACAAACAATCCTCAGATATGACTAAACATATATTAAAATATAGAAATAAAATTAAGGGTCCAGAGGTAAATCACTCAGGGTTCTGTTAGAAACAAAGATGGGGACAACGTGATGTTAAATCTATGCTGTATCGGTGCAAGACATTCACATTCATTCAAATCAATAAGGCAAAAAATAGAACATGGACTTTTTTTTACCTTTGGATGGAGAATTGTATTGGATTTTCAATTTAAAAGAGTATAAGATGGACATATATAAAAAAAAAAAAAATGAGAACCATATTTTGGGAAATCTGTTCAGGTGACACAGAATAGAGTTGGCCTATAACGAAAATTAAAAGCAAACTCTTAAACAACTTATAAATATTGTCATGACCATCTGCTACTATGTAACTGTATCCTTTATAAATAATAGAATAAATGTCTCTACTCACTAGACAATTCTTATTTAGGATCAAATAAAATGTTGAGTCATTTTTTTTACTTTCAACTCTTATAAATCCTATTTTTAAGTTCTACACATATCAATTATGGACAAATATTCACATTGTTACACTGAAAATGAGCTCAAACTAAACTTCTATCAATAATAAATTCAATCTTTTTATAAAATTTAAAGACAATTTGGACAATACTAAGATCTTAAAATATTCAAATACTTTTCTTTTAAAGTGTCTCATCTTCTGAATAAATTCAATTAAATGCTTCACAGCTAAAAATGGATGTAAATTTAAATAATTTAAATAAACGATTTAGAGTTTATGGTTTATCAACATTTAAAATATTTTAACAACGGTTTCAAATTTGTCATGTATAATACACAGTAGAATTCTCATAACGTTAACAAAAACTACTTAAAAACAAAATCTTAATCATTTAGGTTCCAATATTTAGTAATTTTAACGAGGATCCAAAATGGCAACACAAACGGTAAACATCAACGATAGATTGGTGACAACAGAAAAATGTCTGCTGAAGTCAAATGTTATTCAGACACTGAACGAATTTCCTAAAAACATTTTTGTGAATCCAGACCCAAAAAGTCATTTTAAAGAACTGTTACAATATGGACTCTAAATCAACAGAAATAGCCTTCAAAACTTCACAAATGCAAGCCATAAAAGTTTGCAATGTCAACCTGCTCAAATTTCAGAACTGTTTCTTTTATCTTCCCCTATTACAAACATTAGCCAGGACATAATGTCCCTCAGCATGAAATCACACCTTCACTCCCTTGACTATCAGCCATTATCATTATAGGTGACAAAAAGACAAATCATCTTTATTTTATGCTTCCACGGTACACAATCAACTTTCTATAATTATTGTCAGACACACAAAAGTCCTCCTATGTTTGATATTAGAGGTGTTTTAACAGTAATCTGGCCATTAAATTTTCAAACAAACATATCATTGGGTCTATTGTTATCCAACACCTTATCTGTCACCAAGATGTCCGTTTGAGAACACGAAATTAACACCGCCATAAAGACAAGTGGTGGTTAGCCAGACAGTTTCTGACAAATGCCTTTTGTGGTCATTTCAAGTGGAAGATATTTGAAAAAGATCTCATAGCGTGATTACCCTCGATAACACAGAAGTCTAAAATTTCCCCAAACCACAGTGATAATGATACATTAGCTTTCATTGAAATTTAAAATAGCAATGTCCTCTATATGTAGTGGTTTTGTCTGATGGCAAGAACATTTTCTTTACAACATGGACAAATGCATCCATATGACATGGATGCCCACTCTTCTAGCTTAAAAAAAAATGGGCTGACTGACAGAAAAAAAATGTAAAACATTTCACCACAGGAAACTGAAGTCAGAGCATGAAAGTTAAAACATTTCACCACAGGAAACTGAAGTCAGAGCATGAAATTTAAAACATTTCACCACAGGAAGCTGAAGTCAGAGCATGAAATTTAAAACATTTCCGAGAAGCTGAAATCTGAGAATGGAAATTTTCCAATTTTCATTTAATTAAGGGGCATAAGTCCAGAACGGATTTAATACAAATCTAAATTTTGCCCTCATTGTTCCCGACCTTGTGTTGTATATTTCAAATCATCAAATCAAATTAAGTTATCAAGTGGTAATGTCTGTAGACAGACAGACATGTGTAAAACATAATGACTTCTGTGCCCAGTGGCAGAATAATATCATGGTTGACATACAAAAAATTAAGTTTAAATAATTTGCAACTATTGTCTGTGTTTGAATGAATTGGAGAAATTGTTTATTTCACTTTACAGAACAAAATAATAAGGGCACTTATAGCTAATTAACATTGCTACGTATATACATACTTCCTGTTGGAATACATAGAGGGCAGCACTGGTCAGCCAATGCTTGAAGAACCTCACCAGGACGACATCGTAATACTGGACATGATTGTGCTGTACATTTGACTTCACCATCATAACAATGACAATATGTACATCTATTGGGGCTCCATACAGAGTTATGCTACAAAACATAAACATTTCATTTGAAAAAATAATAAATTTTCAAACATAATGATTCATATTATGATGCTAACAGTGCTCCATATATTTTCAACAATTAAATCACAGGCATGTTATGTTGTGACATCTTGTAATTTTGATATTTTACTTATTGTTTCCAACAAAAATGTGTGCATCACAAAATACGCCTGTCTATATAAATGATCAAACGGTATAATGGTAATTCAGTCAAACAACTAATCTTGTGAGCAGATTATTGTGTGGAAATGATCCTGTTGTCAGACATTCTATTTATAGTAATGGTGACCTTGACCTTTGACCTAATGACCCCAAAATAAATAATCATGTGGTCAAGTTTGGTAAAGATCCAATATACAGACCTAAAGTTATCGTGCGCAAACGATCCTGTTGTCAAAAATTATATTTATAGTAATGGTGACCTTGACCTTTGATCTAATGACCCAAAAATAAATAGGGTTCTTCCCTTTCCACAGGGGGATCATGTGGCAAAGTTTGTTAAAGATCCAATATACAGAACTAAAGTTATCATGTGGAAACGACCCTGTTGTCAAAAAATATATTTATAGTAATGGTGACCTTGACCTTTGACCTAATGACTCCAAAATAAATAGGGTTCTTCCCCTTCCACAGGGCAATCATGTGGTTAAGTTTGGTAAAGATCCAATATACAGAACTAAAGTTATCATGTGGAAACGACCCTGTTGTCAAAAAATATATTTATAGTAATGGTGACCTTGACCTTTGACCTAATGACTCCAAAATAAATAGAGTTCTTTCCCTTCCACAGGGGAATCATGTGGCCAAGTTTGATAAAGATTGTGCGGAAACCTGTGTGGACACCTGCCCGCCCGCCATACCCAATCACATAATACGGGACATCTCGAGACAGGCGTATAATAAAAAATCTATTCTAAATATTTTCACCCTTAAAATAAGCTCTTATCACGACGTTTTCTATGCTTTAGCTTGGTGCAAGACGCTAGAATGATATTATGAAAGAAAGTTACTAGGGACCTCAGCCAACTAGAAAGACATTATCTGAAGTCATATAATAATATTTTATTCACAATGTTTTCAAGGTTAAATCTAATTTTAATGATAATTTCGATGAGACCAACTCACAGATGTAGGTCTGAGATTCATACTGGCATTGTAATATTTAATTTTAATGATAAAGATAACTTACAGGTACAGTTTGGGATTGATGTTGGCATGGCGACATTCTACGTACACACTCAGGACAACATCCTTCAGCTGGAATTTGTATATACTCCCCCTACAAATGGTTAACAATAATTATTAGAATGTGCTCAATTGCCACATGATATGACAAGATTAAAAACTAAGGCCTAACATTTTAAATATTACAAATGTACATACAAAATGTAGACATAAAAGAGGAATGGGACAACTGTAGAAATGACTTTTGACAGCCACTGAAAAAGTATGGGCCCTTTAGAAATGACAGGAAAATTCAGCATTTTGTAACAACTACAATGTGTCTACCTTTTTTTTCTTCAAAATCTACATAAAAGGGACTTTAACATGCAATTAGTGTGGCATTCTCTAAACACATCAAAGACAATGGTCTAAGATCTGAATTTATGTTTCATAACATGGACAACCTTTTATTAAGAAGACATCCCTATACACCATCTACAGATGTACTGGGTAACTCTATTGGTTGAACCCTCAGAACCCTCACATGTACCCTGAGGAACATTTAATAAGATATGTTGAAACATCATAAAATGTATTAAAAACAGATATAGGCGGTAGCCAAGACAAGTTTTACTGTAAATTGGGTAAAAAATACTTCTGGTTTTTTTTGTAAAGAACAAATGGAACATCTACACTTCCCACAGCTTGTATAAACTGCCAAACAATTCATCTTTTTAGATGATAAGTGTGATATTTATAATGTCTTTATTTATTATCATCAGCCATTACTTAATTTAACAGGTATGTAATATCTTCATCATTACTAAATGATATATACAGGTGTAACACCTGAGATTTACCTTTAACGACTATCTCATTAATTACCCTTGGGAATAAGTTTATTTTTGTTTAATATTACATATATATGACAAATTATGGTATTTTATATGTACCTTGTTATGTCTATGTAAATTAATTTTTTTGTATAATCATTTTAATGCAAAATGTTTACAATGTCTTTCTGTATGTACAATTCACACCTTGTACTGTTAGAGCTTGACATGTTTAACATTACTATTTACACCAATCATATACCATTTACACCCTCTCATCAAAAACTAACTTCTTCTCTCCATCATATAGCAGGAAAATTGCTCATTTAGCATTAAACGACACTCAATCACTCACTCACTAAAATTACATTTCCTGATGGTGGCCATATTGAAATTCAAATTTTAAGCAAAACGGGGAGAGTTAAAGCACCAATCAATAAACATTAAGGTACTATGTTAAAACAATGTCCTGAGGAATTGCTTCACAACAGTCGTTCACAGTACTATATCAAAGTATGTCCCATTGGTGGTGGACTAAAGTTGTGAGTTCGAATCCTGTTCAAGGTGAGGTGTACTTGATACAACAATATGTGATAAAGTTTATCAGTTACTTGTGACAGGTCGGTGGTTTTCTACGGGTACTCCGGTTTCCTCCACCAATAAAACTGACAGCCATGGTATAACTGAAATATTGTTGAAAGTGGCATTAAATACCATAAACCCCCAAAAAAAACCATTGCTGGTGGCAGTTTTGGAATCCAATTGACATTCAAAAATACATTCATGGTAGATAACCATCAAAGAAGCTTTCTATAATATATAACATCACCAATCATGTGGTTTCTGGGAAGATGATCTTAATCATTACAGACAGTCAGAAATCACATTTGGCTTATGGCATTTACTTAGATTTCTGATCAAATATAAGTTTCAAGATAACCATCCAAGGAATATTCTTTCTACTTATGAAAAGAAAGTTTAAACAGCGATGGTCAAAATATTCCACCAATATCAACAAAATGAAAAACCAATATAAAAAAAGATGAAGACTAAATGAACAACCAATCCTCACCTCACTCATTGAAGATAAAAAAGATGAAGACTAAATGAACAACCAATCATCACCTCACTCATTGAACATAAAAAAGATGAAGACTAAATGAACAACCAATCCTCACCTCACTCATTGAACATAAAAAAAGATGAAGACTAAATGAACAACCAATCCTCACCTCACTCATTAAACATAAAAAAAGATGAAGACTAAATGAACAACCAATCCTCACCTCACTCATTGAACATAAAAAAAGATGAAGACTAAATGAACAACCAATCCTCACCTCACTCATTAAACATAAAAAAAGATGAAGACTAAATGAACAACCAATCCTCACCTCACTCATTAAACATAAAAAAGATGAAGACTAAATGAACAACCAATCCTCACCTCACTCATTAAACATAAAAAAAGATGAAGACTAAATAAACAACCAATCCTCACCTCACTCATTGAACATAAAAAAAGATGAAGACTAAATGAACAACCAATCCTCACCTCACTCATTGAACATAAAAAAAGATGAAGACTAAATGAACAACCAATCCTCACCTCACTCATTGAACATAAAAAAAGATGAAGACTAAATGAACAACCAATCCTCACCTCACTCAT